>CATIWJ010170277.1:0-22736 GCA_949640765.1 Croton laevigatus | reverse complement strand
AAATGGAAGTTGGTTTAATTTCCTATAAATAGGCAATGAAGCAAACGACAAAAATGTGTGTGTGTATTTATGAGAAATAATTTGTAAAGAGGGAGAGAGATGTTTGAGAGAAGTTTAAGGAAGAGGGTCCTAAAACTGGGTCTAGAAAATATTATTGGGGTGTTTGTGAGAAATATTTTTTGAGTGCTATTTTATTGAGTTGTGTATTGTAATTATTAAAATCAATTGAGTGTCGTTATTTTACTGCTTATTCCCAACAATTTAGAGACTTGCTAAGGTTTCTAACATCACATTTAAGCAATTTATGGACATGCCAAGGTCCTTAACGTGAAGTTATAGCAGTTTAGAGACATGCTTGGGTCTCTAACATGAAATTTTAGTTTTTAGCAGTTTAACGACATGCCAGTCCGGAACATCAGCCTTTTTTTTTTAGTTTCAAGAACATAAATTCTTCAAGCAAGAGCAACGACAACCATTTACATTAAATTTGAGGAGCTTAATCATGAAACATGAAAATAGAAGAAACCATAATTTTTTCAAAAAATCCGAAAAAACAGGGGGTTGTTGAAAACATAGCCATTGTATAAACATTCCACTTTAGTTTTACTTTAAAAACATTAACATTAATTCATAAAAACATAAAACAGACACAAACCATCAAGAGAGAAAGAACTAAACATTAAACATACATAAACATTACTTTAAAAAATGTAAAACAGAGGTTTAAAGAAAAAACCATAACATGAAGATTCCTTTGGTTTTAGTTTCAAACATAAAACATAGGATCATAGATCAGAAACCGTAATTAGTTTGAAAACATAAGAACATCACATCCATGAAACATATTTGATCAAACATAGAAAACAGAGTTTTAAAATCATAGCAGCAAAAACATGACATAAGTGAGAACCTTACATATATGGCGTGCAAAAAGAATCCACAAGCCGTAAGACCATCTGCGGCTCTGATACCACTGTTGGTTTTATTTGGATAGAGCTTGAAGAAACACACATAAAATCAGAAAGTGAATACGAAACAGGGCATAATAAAGGAGGAAGGTTTTAACGAGGAACAACACATTTTCTTTCTTTTCTTCTTCATTTTTACTGAACATATACATAACTCTCTCACGTACACTTTTTCTTATATAAACATTTCATATTTAAAGACAAAGAGAAATCTAGAAGACATTCACGTGTACACCAACATGGAAAGCTCTAGAACACAACTAGTCAATATACACATGCAAATATAATATATTAAAAAATATCATCACAATCAACAGTTTTATGTTTGTCTTTTTGAGCAAATACAGTTGATGAAATTTTATATTTCTTTCAAAGCTTCAAAATATCCTGTTTGAATAATATGCTTGGAAAATATCTACAAGGGCATCTCTGTCTTTTTCCTATGATAATATGCGGATGTCAAGTATTTAGATACATTTGTACAATAGTGACTACTAGTCTTCTAAGTTCTAACAAAGTTTACATTTTTCTAATTGGAGAGTTCTGAGAAGAAAAACCATGAAATTGTTCTTGTATCTAGAAATCGCCTTGTACACTCTCCTTGCTATAATTCCCATCTTTCTAACCTTAAAAGCAAAACACACCAAAGACATGAAAAATGGAAAGAAGCCACCAGAACCACATGGGTCTTGGCCAATTATTGGTCATATTCATATCGTAGCTAGAGCAAACCAGTTACTGTACAGAAAATTTGGCTCCATGGCTGATGAACTTGGGCCAATATTCTCCATCAACCTTGGAACTCAAAAAGCAGTTGTAATAAGCAATTGGAAAGTTGCAAAAGAGTGTTTTACTACACATGACAAAGTGTTTCCCACTCGTCCAAAATCTTTAGCAGTAAGAATCATGGGTTACAACCATGCTATGCTGGGATTTGCACCTTATGGCCAATACTGGCGTGATATAAGGAAGCTGGCAGTGGTTGAATTGCTCTCGAACAGCAGGCTCGAGTTGCTTAAACATGTTATGGATACAGAGATTAAGTTTTTTATTAATCACCTGTATCAGATATCAGTAAAGAATGCAGAACATCCTGTAGTAGAAATGAAAGACAAGTTTGCTGGATTGACAATGAATATTATAGTGAAAATGATTGCAGGGAAGCGATTCTTTGAAAGAAATGGCACTAGAGATCAAGAGTCACGGAGATTTTCAAAGTCTCTGGAAGATTTTTTTTACTTGGTGGGATTGTTCTACTTTTCTGATACAATTCCATTTCTAGGATGGATGGATTATTTTAGAGGACGGGTCGGTGAAATGAAAAGGATTGCAAGAGAGATTGATGGTGTTTTAGCAAAGTGGGTAAAGGAGCATAGAGAAAATAGGCTTCGAGGAAGTATCAAAGAGGAGGATCAAGATTTCATCCATGTCATGCTTTCTGCCATAGATGAAAGTAAAAGCTCTGTTCATGAAACTGATACCACTATTAAGGCCACTTGCCTAGTAAGTATACAGAATCTTCTAATTTTCTCTCTCTCCTCATATCTAATACTTTATAATTGAAATCAATCTTATATGAATCTTTTAGCTTCTGCATTAATCTGTAAAGATAATAAATTAGTGTACAGTTTAACGTTATATTAAAATTCCAGAAATGGGAAAAAACACAAAAAACATCTAAGAATATATGACAACAGCCATTTGTGTTTAACATTTGAATTCAACACTTCCTTTTGTTTTATATGCCAGAGACGAATACGTATTTAAATGATACTCTTCTTCATACTTCGATTACGAAAAAAACAAAAGGAGTTGACCAAGTGACACGTTTTAAACATAAATTATCTTCACACCATATCACAAGCTAACTACAAATTTGTACCGAATTTGCTCTCAACTTTAAACAAAACAACAAAATTAGTTGAGAGGTGGATAGCACAAGTGGAATAGCTTTAGTTGAAAGTTCAATTCCTCTTGGCAACAAAAAGCTCCATCTCTTGGGTGTGTGAGTTGTGTGTGAGTTAATGCCTATGTAAAAAAAAAAAAGCTCAAAATTAGTCGCCTTTTTTCATTCCACATCGCTCAAAATGTTTTGTCTAAACTGGTTACCTTTATTACACAAAACAATCAGTTCAATTTAAACAATTTGGTTCAAATTTCAGATTTTCAATCTTTAAAGAAACATTCATAATTTTGGCTGATATGATGTATAATGCAGAGTCTTATATTGGGTGGCAACGATACTACAGAGATCACTCTCACATGGGCACTATCTCTATTATTGACCAATAGATATGTGCTTAAAAAGGTTCAAGAAGAGCTTGACTTCCACGTTGGAATGAACCAGCAAGTGGAACACTCACACATAAAGGATTTGGTGTACTTACAAGCTGTTGTCAAGGAAACATTGAGACTTTACCCTGCTGTTCCACTCTCAGCGCCCAGGGAAGCCATGGAGGATTGCCTTGTAGCCGGCTACCACATTCCAGCTGGCACTCGCCTTATCCTTAATCTGTGGAAGTTGCACCGAGATCCTAGCATTTGGAAAAACCCTTTAGAATTTCAACCTGCGAGGTTCCTGAATGAACATGCTAGATTAGATGTGAGAGGTCAGGATTTTGAATATTTACCTTTTAGTTCTGGTCGAAGAATGTGCCCAGGAGTGTCTTTCGCATTTCAAGTTCTTCATCTATCACTGGCTCGGCTGCTTCATGGGTTTGAATTTGGGACATTGTCAGATAATCAAGTTGATATGAGCGAAAGTCCTGGATTGACCATCCCTAAAGCAAAACCGTTGGAGGTTGTCATCAAGCCAAGGTTACCTGCAATGCTCTATGAATTTCCAATAGAACAAGTAGCAAGTTAAACTATTAAGGTATACAACTCAGTTGGCAGACAGTTTTCCTTCCCACCTGTATGAATCCTAACTACTCTAGAGAAGATATATTTATGTTTTTCCTTCCTAATGAATCTTTTAGTTTGTGTATTAATCTCGTACATACAAGGAATAATTTTGGGACTAAATACTAAATTGGTTTAAAGTCCAATGTTACATTATATTAAGAAAAAAAACACATAATCTATTATAAATAATAATAGCACTCTTCTCTTACTATATGTGTCCAGGACAAATTCTTGTGTAAGTGATACTTGGTTTATACTTCTAATTAATACCAGACAAAAGAAGTTGCCAAACTCACTAAAACAATTTTAAAGGAAATCTACACTGTATATTGTTCTGTTATAAGGTGAGAGAGCAACATTTTCGAAATTTTTTTAGTTTATTTTCCAGTTTTAAAGTAAGCAAGTTGGACTAAATAAATGCCAATATGATTATATGCACTCAACTTCTTTTCAAGATAATAGTTTTCATACCCAACGATCAATTTTTTAGCAATATCATTTTTCCCTATGAACTACAGAACTAAATTAGTTACTTTCCCTTTTTTTTTTTATCATTTTTTATTATCATGTACCAAGTATTCCTTGTTGTTTAATGTCCACAAAGACAACCTTTCAAAACTTGAAGTGACCCCTCTCAACAATGCCTAGAAAAAACAAAACTAGCTACCTTTATTGCATAAACAATCATATCTATTTCAATCATTTGAATATAAAACAAATTAGTAAATTTTAAAATTCCAATCTTTGAAGAATCCTTTCATAATTTTGGTTGATATGTGTTTGCAGAGTCTTATATCGGGTGGTAATGACACTACAGCTGCCACTCTTACATGGGCACCATTTTTATTACTGAACAGAGATGTGCTTAGAAAGGCTCAAGAAGAGCTTGAAATCCACATCGGAGAGCACCCGCAAGTGGAAGAGACATATAAAAAACTAGCATACTTACAAGTTGTTGTCAAGGAAACACAGAGATTGTACCATGCTGGTCCACTCTCAGCACCAGTGAAGACATAGAGGATTGCATAATAGCTTACTACCACATTCCAGATGACATAGGCCTCATCCTGTGCAAGTTACGCCATGACCTAGCATTTGGAAAAGAAAGCCATCAGAATTTCAACCTGAGAGGTTCTTGAATAAGCATGCTGGTTTAGATGTGAGGGGTCCAGATTTTGCATATTTGCCTTCCACCTCTTGTCAAACTTGTGTATGCATAGTAAAAAATTTAGGCCAGAAATGGCATCATTATTACCTAAAGAGCAGTAGTCGCTTGAAGCTTGGCAAAATCCCGCAGACAGAATTCTTTTTATTGTACAAGTAAAAATTAAAATATTTATAATGTGTGTATGTCCAATTCTGTAGCAAATAAAAGATTTAGAACTGAAGTAGTCAATGGTAATTATATTTGCATTCCATTTGATATTTAACTGCATTACACATCATAAGTGCTCCATATATTAACTAGCTCTAAGCTACATAACACATGAGAGCGATATACAAATTAGATATGTAGTTCAGGGTAAGAGACCTAAGCACATATAATGCTGACCCTCATTTGAAATTCCAAAAGTTACATCTTCAATATAAAAAAGCTAACCAGAAAAGCATTCTATCTATGGTAAGAAAAGCCATATTTTTTAATCAACTTTAGCTCTAAGAGGGCTTAAAATACACATAAGAATAGGTAAGCACCAACCATAAAGTTTAACAGACAGAAAATGGAACTCTTGGCAACGGACCTAAGGATGCCTGCTTAGAATGATACTTATTTCAAGGATGAGGTTGCTTGAAGCTATCAATGGCTATAGGGACATCAGTACCTCTAAGGCGGAGTTGCTCATACTCAGTTGACTGACCCCTGGGGGCACACCTTGCAGCTAATTTCAGACATACACACCCAATGAACAACAAAATTCCAGACAATATCCAACTGAATTGCAAATTGGCCAATGCCCTGGCCCTTAAGTCTGCATCATGAGATCCACAAGCAATTGCTCCATGTATGGCATTAGTATTGTCCTCAGACAACTGTGCAACACAACCTTCAGGTATAAATTCAGGAACCCACAACATAAAACCCATGATCAGAAACCAACATCCTTGAAATACAACAGAAATTGAAAGAATAAGAGCAGCAGGAAAATTGGATGGACAAGATGTTGCGGCCAGTGATGACACAAGAGAGACAAACACTATGATCTGTAAGAGCCAATGATAATGACCTTCTAGTCCAACATGATCAGTTGAATGGAAATGCAGCAGGAAAAGTTCTTGACCAAAAATAAAGGTTGCAAGGATTCCACTAATCCCAGAAAGGATATCAGATGAATGGATTATATCAGCAGAAAGCGTGAAACCTGCAAAGATTGCAAGCTGGAGAAACATGGTTGCATGTTCGAAGTTGTCAAGCTTGAAAGCAAAGTGGAGGTAAGGGAAGTCCAAAATTTGCATAAGAATTGCAAAGATGGAAAAAGATAGCATTAAAATAAGCTCCAAATATTTTAGACGTGAAAGGGGGCTGTAAAATGGATGCCAAAATTTTACATTAAATCTAGTGGAGCCTCGCAGGAAGTATGCTCTGATAGTGTTAATGGAGTGCCATAATCCAAGGAGGATTAAGGCCAAAGCAGGAATAAAATGCCCTAGAAATGTCCCCATGAAATCTTCTCTTATCTTTCTTCTCTAAAACAACCTGAAGCTTTATATACTTGAAGTGATTGCTATTTGCAAATGTAATGTAGCAGAAAGCATTTCAAGATGCTGTAAGTTATTGACAATCTTACAAAATTAGTGCATATTGCATGTGTTTCCACAAAGAAAAATGATAAAAAGACAAGCACATAACAATTGAACATCACAGAAGAAGCATGGTCCCCACCCCCAACAAGAGAAAGAGAAAATTGACAATGCTGCTTTAAGACCATCATAATTAATGAATTCTGAATAGAAGTTACATCACAATTAATGATTTGGTTCAAATTTGTAATGTCAAATTCATATTAATGAAGAACTTGAAACCTATTCTCATATGGCTTCCTAAGAATTATACCTCAAATGGGTTGATTATCTGCTAGGAATAGGATTGTGTTAAAAAATGTTGTCCTTAGCCCTAGTACCAATTGATATGAACTTGAGAGAATCATCCTTGTAAGCTAGCCTTTATGGGTAGTATCGTATTCAACCAAAAAAAGTTCCCATGCAAATGTAAAAAAGACATGGCTCTTCAAGACTTTGAAGGCCACACGATTGACCTATCTGCATGTAGTGGAGGGTGACCTAGCTCCAATTTATCAAGCATAGCAAATAAGATGTTTCCACTTGTCAAAGAAACTGAATTCCCAAATTCATTCAATTTAATAGTCATAAGGCAGTAATAAAGTTAGTAATATTACCTTGCTTTTGTAGTGATATAAGAAATATAATGTTTGTATTTAAGTCCAACTCCACTTCAAAATGTTACAAGGCTTCATGTCTAGGAAAAAAATCAATCCCTGAAGCCTGGCAAAATCAAAGACAAGAAATTTATGGGAAGACATTTCTGCAAGAACAGAAAGGCAGCAAACCACAGAACTACGGGACCTTTGCATATTCAAAAGATATAAATGTATGAGAAGTTCGGTTCGGGTTGTAAAACTACACAAAGAAACTAGCTTATTTTCCAAGTTTTCTATTGCAAACCAAAGCAAGAAGTTTTAAACTCTCAAGAAATGTCAGGATAACCTATTCGTGGCCAGCTAAAAAGATTTCCAATCTTTGAGCTTATTTTCAGCACCATTCAACCAAATGACTATTAATTTTATTGAATATATCATGCATTATATCTAAGCACTAACAAATGAAAGCTGAGATTTGCGATCAGATTCCACATTAATGTTCCAACTAGAGACATTCATTATGCAAAGCAATGTTGTAAGATAACTAAAAATTAGACTTGAAGCTCCCACTCTAGCAGCAACGGAGTGTCTGTCGCCAAGACCCATATAGGCCTTGAGTTCAATCCCATCCATTCCCCCACCCCAGTATCTAATGGCCAAAAAATTAAACTGAAAAATTTGGCAGGAAAGAAACACATAGAATAGAAGAGCAGCATGATTGCTTTTTCCTTTAATCAATTAATTTATTCCTAGAAGCATTTCATTCAAGCTAGTTGACTATGAACTTCGAATTAATTAAAACTGTATTTTCAAGAAAAAATCACAATGTCTAAATCTAAATCTAAATCTAAATCTAAGCCTAATTAAAACTACCAAAGTAATGAAAGACCTATGGCATGGCCTCGATATGCAAGAACAAGAGCAAAAAGGGAGAAAATTTGGGGTTTGATTTATGACCCGATTAATATATTTGTTGAATAGCAAATGGTTACTCTATTCAATTATGCTTCATATATTGATTGATCCCAAAAACTTATAAAGCCATGCAAGAGGGACACTCAGTATATTTACAAATAAGAAATTAGAACTAAAATATATTGGCATTCTCAAAGTAAACGATCTTTCTCCAACAACAGAATCAGGACTCAAATGGTTCATAATAGAGAACCACAACCAACCTCTAAGTCCACCGTTGCAAATATATGAGGAAATGAAGGTTTGCTGAGCTAAGCCCCTCAAAATTATAAGTAGACACAGTTGGCAACATACCTTTCTCGACCATCTCATCCATCCTTATAGCCAAATGCCTTCTCCAGATACCCTCTATTGAATTGCAGTACCCATCAATCAAGGTATTGTAATTCACAGCAATTGGTTTTCTCAAGTACTCCAGATGCCTCCTTAAGTCTTCCTTCCTTGCACATCCCACTGATTAGTGAGCCATAAGTGTATGAATCAGGTTTAATGCCCTTACTTTCCATTACATCAAGAATCATTTTAGCGGCTTCAACTATCCTTATCCATGAATTATTGTGTTATATATGACAACATTAGGCTCCAAGTGACTATTAAGGTATAGAAGTGAAAAATAGTAACAAAGATGCCCTCAAAATTTGAAATAAGGTATAGAAGTGAAAAAAATAACAACATATATAAAAACTTACATAAAACTAATCTTTGCAGCATTATATCTTCAATCTTCATACACTAATTCTAATCGAAATATAGAAATGAGTAATTTATATTAAGCCATCAGGTAAGGTTTAGCTAGATTTGTATTTAGCAGTATTTGAATTGTAAACTCTATCACCTAGGTTTTGTGAATGTATATATATTATACATCTGGGAATGAAAGAAATCGACTGTCACAACAATTTACTGCAGTGCTTTTATGGTATCAGAGCCCTAAAACCATTCTGGTTTTCTGTCCATATTCCTCTTTCTTCACATTTCTTCTTTTCTACGTTTAAGATGGCTTGTTCTTCGACTGTATCTAATATTGTTCATTCTTCTGGAAGGACTCTCGTTTCCTTCAACGCTTCTCAATTTCCTTTGAAGCTCACCTCTCAAAATTATCCAACTTGGCGTGCTCAGATTGTTCGCATCAGCCTGAGCCTGAGCCTGCAAGTGAGCGGCCTAGTTAGTTAAACACTGGAGGCGTTTAATTCAGCAACCCAGACCAAAATATGGTCAACTATTTGGCCAAAAAATCATTGACCTTTAAAAAATTTGTGTGTTTAATACGGTACCTAATTGAAAAATCCGGCCATTATTTCCCTTTTAATACACTTGTTTTCAATAAATATATTAATAAACATCCATATAAATTTTGAAAAAACAACCAAATAAGTCATAAATAGTAAGATAAATGTTCAAATTCAAACAACAACCATTAATGGTCCACATAAAATTTAAAAACCAACACAAGACAACACACATAAAGTTCAAGTCTTCATCAATTCTAAAAGAACAAACACAGAGACAACTAGATTCATCTACCATATAGACATCTACCAGATAACAGAATCAGAAAAATGCGACTTCAATACGGAATAAAATCAAATCAAAAACCAAATTCAATTTCATATGATCAACGTATATAACTTTCAAAACAAAAGCAACCCCATTAACGCTGGTATGGTTTTATATCCATAGCAATAGAAGAACAAATAATAAAGTAAGCATATTAACTAGCCACCACAATTTCACTGCCTCAAAAAAAAAAAAAAAAGAAAACGCTTCAAAATCTAAAAATGCTGAGTCAATTTTCACTATAAAATACTTAAAATCAATCACTTCTAAAAATGAAAAGTTTTCCACAACAGATTAAGTGCATTTTATAGTAATTACCATTATTATTATTTCTTTCAACACAAACCTTCAGAGACACCCCAAATCTACGAACTAAATTCAGTAAAAATCCATAAACAAATTCTTCATTTCAAAAAAAAAAAATTGAAGTACCTAAACTGATGGAGGAACGCAACTCTGGTGGTGAAGGTGACTGACGGCAAACAGAAGCGGCAGCCGGAGAGGAGAACCGTGTCTGCAAAATAGCTAAAATAAGAGGAGTTTTAGTATATTTAAATTAATTATAAAATATAATTACACTAATTAAATTATATATAAATAATTTTTTAATCTACTTAATACAATTCATCAAATTATTAAAAGTTAATCATGCTTTTTTAAATATAAAAAATAAAAAAAAATATGAAAATTGTCGGTATTTATTTTCTTGCCTCTTTTCTTAGTGGTCCCACGTTTAATATAAACAATTACTACTGTCAAAATCTGCTTGGGTTAGAACAAAACCGACCTATGTTAAAAAAATATAGAACAAAACCGACCAAATTCTGAAAACCAATAGATTTAATGAATCGATTCCGGTTCTTCCCTGACCTAAATAAATCCCTAATTCTGTGAAAACTGATAAAATTTCTCCTCCATCGCAACACAAAGAATTAAGTTCGTTGTTCTCTTCTGCTGCTGTCGTGGTTGGTTCCGGTAAGTTTCATTTACTACTTCTCTTTAATTGATTGTTGGATTTCAAGTTTCAGTTTCCACTTCAATAATATGCTTTAATTTGCTAATTCATCTTGAAATTCATCTTCAATAATTGATGAAGTTCATCTGATTAGGATGATGAGCAAGAATATCCCAGCAAAGTAACTGATTCTTCAACAATTACTCAACTTTTATATATTTTATAGATTATAGATTACCAAATGCAACATAATTTTCTAATCAGAACTCATATGTATTCTTGAATGATTTTCAAGTCACTAATAATCATCAATTCTTTATATCCATGATTCACATCAACACAAAAATGCAGAAATACTGCCTCATTCTTCGGTTGATCTTTAAGCAGTAAATGGCAGTAAAATCTGTTCAGTATCACGTTCATCTTTTACTGGTTATCTTCCTCTTTTTGGACAGCCCTTTTTGCTTCTGATCCCTCATCCTCTTTTTTTAATTGCTTTTGGAATGATTTTCCGACCAAGGATGGTTGTTGCTTCAAGGCAAAGCTAGTGAACTTTCTGCACCATAAATATTCTCTTCGGCTCTCCCCAGTGGGCTGCATATGCCTGCAGCCAAGAGACAAAAGCACTCTGGGGCAGCTTATTCATCCTTGGCTGAAGAAAGATTAACAATAAAAAGAAAATTTTGAATTTTAAGCTTCTAAGATGCGAATCAAATCCAAATATACCCAAGTTTAAACAAAAAATCCTTTTAGGCGAGTACTTAATTCAAATCCGTTATTTTGCTGGGTATTCTTGCTCTTCATCCTCATCAGATTCGACAGATTGAAATCATTCATCTTGAAATTTATCTTCAATAATATGTTTACTTTGCTAATTCATCTCAATAATTGATTGTTGGATTTCAAGTTTCAGTTTCTACTTTTCTTCAGTAATATTCTTTACTATGTGGATGTTTTATGTCATTTATCTTTTATAAATTTGGAACAGTTTTTTATTCTTCGTATTGATTTTTATGTGATTTATGATTTATAAGGTTTTCTAAATGCCGAATTTTTGAATTATTTAGCCATATCCATTTTTTTATTGTCAACAGTTTTTTCACTGAATATTTGACCCTTTTTTCTTGGAGGTGCTGAATTAAGAATTTCTTATAATTGCCATACCGTTTTTCACTTGCTAGGTTACAAAGCCCTCTTACCTTATTGTTTCCATCCCCATCTCCAGGCTCAAGAATCCAGTTTGATTGAAGGAGCTTGTGAACAATGTCGTACGATGACGTGGAGATAGAGGACATGGAATGGAACGAGAAGCTTCAAGCCTACACGTATCCATGCCCTTGTGGTGACTTGTTTCAGATCACCAAGGAAGATCTTGGCCTTGGGGAAGAAATCGCCCGGTGCCCTAGTTGCTCCTTATACATAACGGTTATCTACAACATGGAAGATTTCCTTGGCGACGATAAATCGAAAAAAGAGAAGAATATTGAGCCTTCAAAGCAGCAACCAATTGCCGTCGCTTAAAGAAGAAATGCAAGGTTTTTACGTTTTATTCCAAGTTTTGACCGTGACGTTTCGATTAGCAAATAGGTTTAAGGGTTATATTCATATACCATGAGTAAACATCTTTTGAAACGTAACCAATTATAGTTTGTTAAGTATTGGTATTTTACTATTGGAAGAATTACACTTTCGAATTTAATAATGTTAGCTTCTCCAGTAGTTATTGTTTACTCATGAATTTTAGAATGTTGTCCTTGTGTTTGTGATTGCTGTTATTTATTATTTTGAAATTTGGTGTTTGGTCGAGTCCAAGCTGAATTTCATTTTTCATAATTGATTTACCAACTGCCTTTCCTAGCTTTTTCTTTTAAATTCATTAGTTCTAATGTGTTTTTCTTCAAATTCTATCAAGAATTTGGTTAAAAGCATGCACCTGCTAATTCCGTTGCATTAAAATGTATAATTCTACATGAATTTGCTAATCAGTTGCATGCAAAAAATCACAAAAACAACCGCAAATGTTTTTGTGATTTTTTTGAGTTAATGACATTAAACCTAGTAGGTCTGCCGCAGCAGATATCCGGATGAGCAACTCAGCTTCTTGCATTAAAGCATCTCCTTCAGCTGATTCTTCTTCCTTGATGAAGCAGCAGGTTTCAATGTCATTACTGTCTAAATTTTTTTAGTCTTGCCCACCTGTTATCACACCACCAACCTGAGATCCTCGATGGGTTTTGCACACACCTGAAGTAATATCAGAACACTTTATCTTCGCATCGCTTAGAATCATTATTAGGGATGAAGTATGACTTACATGAATCAGGAGATTTACTGTCTTGGTCAGTTTCTCTCGCAACTCGTTTGGCCTAAAGCTTTTTGTTAGCAAGGTTGAGGAGTTAAATTTTTTGGAGAAGTTTGTTGTGACTTTGTTATATAGACAGACGTAGATGTTTATAGAGATATGAGATTGACAAAAATGACAATGAATCAACGATAATTCTTTTATGAAGTAAGAAAGAGTGTAGGTTGTACTTTACTAAGGACTTGATTGGGTTATTTTAGCTTACCAGTGAAGTGCGGGTTTATTGAAATTTGTTGTAATTATATTTTTACTAGTCGAAAAATCATGGTTCGCTAGCTTGTTTACTAAAATTTATTTGTGGTTAAGGGTATAAATGGGGCTAGTAATATGGGTAGCAAATGAAATGATTTGCAAGCTTTTATGCTTAAAAAATTGTCTTTATTCATAGTATGTTCATTGCTTGCTTCGCTCATAAATTCCAGTTAGTTATTGTTACTGCAGCTAGAGAAGTGGCAAATATTCACGTACTTTTTCAAAAATTGTCCTTTATTGTCAATATTTTTAGTGCATCTTTTTAAATGCAGTGATGAGTTACAAACTAAACAAATATCTAAAACCAACAGGTTAGTTGTTAATGATGGGCATGACTTCTGGAAAATGAGCTGATCAAATTAGAACTCTACACAGCGACATAGAGATGCTATATAAAGTTCTCGTTTCAATTCCATATGCAGTCTTTATAAACACTTTTTGTGCAACGTGATCATTTCTTCAAACCACAGTTGTTCATGGATCAACTAATTCTCAACGTGGTGATGTTATTTATGCTCTTAAATTGCTAATTTCATTTGAATTCATACTTATTTTGCATGTGATGAAAGAAATTATGAGAATTAGTATATAATACAAAGTTTTTGATCCATGGATTAAGAGATTTGCAATTAAAATCTCAAGACTTTTCAAAAGCCATGCAATTAGTATATAATACAAGGTTATTGATTCAGGGATTAAGAGATCAAGGTTGAGAGGGTTACAGAATGTGATATCATTTTGCAAGCGACTTGATATTGGAATTCCTGATATGTCTGCATGCTTCTCGGACATAATTCGATCTCGGCATTGAAAAGATATAAAGATTTTACTGATCAAGAAAAAACTTTATCGAAGTTTCAGTTGCAGCGTTTGAGTTTCATGTGGCTAATCATCCAGAACTGGGAAAGTTATATTCTATTGCTAAATTATGTAGAATATTGTTGGAGATGGGAAAGTCTAATTCATATCCATTGGTTTGATAGGTTAGTTCGACTTATTTTAATTCTTCTAGTTTCGGCAGCAACTAGTAGTGAATTTTATTACTTATAAAAAATTTTACAGATTAGACTTCATAATAAGATGAAATTTGATGTTTTTTAGAGATTCATTGATTATGTACATTGACAAAAATCACAAAAACATTTTGATGGACGAGATTGTTAATGATTTCTATTTAATGAAAGAGCAGTAGCACAACTTAAATGATGAGGTAGTATTATTTGCAAGTATATTCTTATTTTCTATATAATTTAGGAACTTACGTTATCAAATATTTTGTTTTGTGAGTGTATTTAAGTTTGGTTATGATGAATATATAAAATTTTAAGCCAATAACAATTTTTTGCCTTTGAAGTATTAAGTTTTTAGACTTTTAGCCACTTGATTAATTTGTAGTACCTTAAATGTAAAGCCCATCAACTATTAAGAAACAAAATAGTTGCACCTTTCGTCCACTAGACAACGGAAGGTGGCGCACGCATTAACGGCCGGTGCATGAAGGTTATTAGGGCAGTTTTGTCACTGAAAAAACAACGTAATTTTCATCAAGGATCAAACTGCAATCTACCATGGTTATGTTTGCATCCTTTTACAAAGTTCAAGTACCTACTTATAATTTTTTGTCATCTGCTTTTCTTGGGCAAATTGCAAAGAAACCAATTGGACAATTTTTCGATTATGATTTCCTATTTTCGTTGATAAACTAAGTGACCCAATATACTAAATGAAAGCTCTCACCACAAAGATTCGAAATTCAATCTTATTTTCGTAATATAATCACCGGAGGACCTTGAAAAAGATATGGGAAGTTTTGGATAATCCACGGTCCATGTTTCTGACCCGTTGCTATCCCCCACTTCTGTATGATGATCGATGTTAAGCCTAGTGCCACCAGTGGACTTATTTTCGTCAGGGGAGTTGATTAGCAGCCTTAAATCTACCGTCCAACCACCAGAAACCGATTGTGAAAAATGATTTTGAAATTGGCAGTGACAAGCATTTGAAGTTTGAAATCCCTTAGAGCATCTCCAATGGTAATGTGGACTACAGCTGAAGTGTCGATTAAAATAAAAGGTGTGAACAATAACGTAGCTAACTGTTTATTTCTACAGTTTAACTTTTAAAAAATAGTCTCCAATATAACATCTTCCAATTTCCATTTACTTCTCTTTATGAAGTCCACAATTTAATAGATAACAAATCACGTAACAACGTTAATATGAATAATGTCTAGCAGACCATTTAGAAAATAGAAAGCATGCTAAACATTGTTTATTGAAACGTAAGCTGGATGGTCAGATAAACATTAGCATTGGAGATGGTTTCTAAAAATTATTTCCATTTTCTGATGTATCAATCAAGTAAAAGCAATTCACCACTATATTGAAGATGCTTTTAGTTCAAAATTGTGAATTGCATTTTGTTTGAGAGCTCAAAATCCATCAGTCATTGTTCCACCGCCATCCGCGCTAATGATCAAGTGCTATCACCGTCATTGCTTGAGATACAGGTGAGTTTTGCAATGGTTGAGTTTTGCAGTCTTGGTAAGGAACAAACTGCAAGAGAGGAAAGGAAAGATTTTTATCAAAATTTTATTTTATTCTCTTTGATTTAACTTATTCCACAAATCTTTTTACCAAATAGCTCCAAAATCATTGTTAGTATCAAAACGACGCTGGTTTGCTGGTGAGGAAACGGTTTCATGCACCGGCTGTTAACTGTTAACGTGTGTGCCACCTTTTATTTTATTTAACATATCAGCTACAAATCCATGCTCCGTTAAAAAATTATTGGAGAGTCTGTAATTTCACGAGATGAAGAAGATTTTTTTAATGATTTGCATGAATACAATGCCTGAACAAGGCCTGCACAACAATAATAGTCTAAGGCACATAATTTTTTTATTATTATATACTACCTCCAATTTTTTCATTTCTTTACACCCTAAAAACACAAATATCAATACAATCATATTTTTCACTAATACCAATACAAAATAATAATAAAAAATTATCAACCCTTTACAACACTTACTTTTTCACCAATACCAATACAAAAATAATAATAAACAATTAAATCTACTTACCCAAAAAGGAAACGTAAACAATTGAAAAAATTTGCCAAAAACGGAAACATAAACAATTAAAAAAACTGGAGGTAGTATTTTTTATTTTTTTCTAAAAGTTATTTAAAATCATTTATTTTTTAGAGAATGAAAATCTTGAGAATTTCATAGCATATGAAAAGAAGATGCACTATTTTATGAGTACCACCATTTTTTTTTTTTGATACATGAGGAAAGTAGTACCATCATTTTATTAGTACCATCATTTAAAACGCGTAGGTTAAACTTACCACCATTAATAATTAAATAAAGGAAAAATACTTACATCATGAAATCGGACTCCATAAAGCATCGAGATATGACTATAACTATAACTATAACTATAACTTATTGTGTGGGCTAAATTGATAAAAAGTTGAACTTTGTAATATATATATATATATATATATATATATATATATATGAGCAAGGCTACATCTCTCGCCTCTCGATTTCGAGATATACAGAAACACGTTAACGTGATTTAAAACATGATTTAAAACACGTAGCGTGTTTTAAATCACGTTAACGTGTTTCTGTATATCTCGAAATCGAGAGGCGAGAGGAAAAACATTATTCTATATATATATAGTTTTAGGTTATCTTTGGCTTTTCTAATTGACAATAACTCCTCCAATAACTTTTTCTAAAAAATTTTTTAACAAATATTTCCAGATTTATTCGGCTTTTCTATTTGAGGATAACTCCTCCAATAATTTTTTTTAAAATTTTTTTAACAAATATTTCCAGATTTATTAAATTTTTTACAAATTTGATATTTTTATATTTTGTTAGTATTGTTCTCCTTTTAATAAGAGTTTTTATTTTCATTTTTAAGATAAGTGTTGTTAGTTCTTGCTTTATAGGAGTTTGATTCTTCTTCATAAGTGTTTGGTTCTCTTCTTGTATAAAAAAGATATTGGTGAGAAATTCATTTTTGGATCTTTATCGATCAGATTTGTTTAAAGACCTAACAAAAGTCGATTTATAGTTAATACCACCAAGTGCAGGGTGTGAAGATGTAGATATTATAATTTATAACTCGTCAATATGATCTAAGATTCAAGTACGGATTTTTTTATCATTTAGCAATGCTATTATTGTGTTTCTAAATTTATATATATTTATAACAGGATATACTCATATTTTATGAATGAAATTATCATGGCGTCCATTAAAAAAAAAATTAGATAATTTTTTGAAATGAAAATACTAGTAGTAAATATTCTCTACCTTTACAACCTTCAACATCATTTCTTTCTTTTATTTATTTATTTTTTAACTAAGACCTTCAACATCATTTCACGGAACCATTCTTTGAAGCGCAGATTCACAGAATTAAAATGCAAATGGGCGATCCCATAACAAAATTAAACAGTTATTAACTAGGTACTCAATAGTCAATTCTACTATTACTTCTAAAAAAATTAATTTTATATTTAATAATCCATTTTATTATTTCAACATAAATAATATATTTTTAGAATAAGCATAATTGATATATTAATATAATTAATTAAGGATAAACTTCAATTATAGATCTTAAGCCCAATATAGGGGTTATCTTAAAATCACTAAACCCTGCATGAAGAAAGAGTTTAGCCCATTCTTCTGCATTTCTTTCTTTTCCGGTAACCAACACCATCATTAGCATATCAAAGAAAAGCTGTGTTTCAATGGAGTTTTTCTTCTCTTTCTGGCTCCCTATCACCATATCTATAATTATCAGCTTTCCTCCATTTCTCCCCTTAATTGCTTCTCTGCTTTTTTTCAAAATCTTGATACATTCTTCATCGCTCCAATCGTGCAAAATCCACTGTTAACAATCAACAATAACAATTAATATATCCGGTCATATATACTATAATCTTTCTTTTAAAGCTAAATGGAAATAATAAAATTGTACTAAATTATCAAAGTTGATCCATGTTTCTTGAGTCTTAAATTTTTGTGTGTTTATTAAAAATATTCGAAGTACATTTCTAATAATTGGCCTCTCTATGAATGAAGATCTACACAAGCCTCTAATAGATTCCTTTCACAATATTAGGGTTTGCTTAAGGGTATAAACATCTCATTCCGCTAGGTCGACTAATCGTTGATTTTAGTAATATGGTGTTTAATGTTGTTTTTTAATATTTTTCAAGAACTTAAAATATAACATAATCACATATGGTCACTAAAGTTTGGTCATCCTACATTTCACAGAAAGTATAGAATGTGAAAGTCTCAAGTTCGATTTCTGTTCCACACACTGCTAACATCAATTTAATATATATTTAAAGGAGATGACAAACCTTGTCATATTAACCCCCAATGTTATCCGGTATATCAAAAGCCTCCTTTATATAAAAAAATACAATAAATTTACAGACATTTACCTTTAGTAATATTGCGTCAGCGGGAGGAATTCCGTCCTGAAACATGTCACCTCCAATAAATTTTAAGTTGCCATCATCTTGAAGACCATCAATAACACTAGGAAGATCAAACACAAAGCAATCCAAATCAGGAAACGCCATAGCTAAAGCTTTAGCGACAGTTCCATTTCCACCTCCAACATCAACCAGTGACTTCAACCCATCAAACAAATCTTTACCTTCCTCAACCAGGACAGTCGTCACCAACCTTGCGTCACTAGCCATAGCTTCATTAAAAAAATTGTTAAAGTTTGGATTATGACCAGCAAATTCCCAAAAAGATTTCCCATGAAACGTATCAAATGGGTTTAGATCATCATTCAAGAACCAGTTGCTAAACTGATGCCATGGCTCAGTTAAGATAGGATCAAGCATTGCTTGCAAAAATGGAATGGCACTCCATGGATTTTCTTTAAGAAGAAGCTTAGATACATAGGTAAGAACATACCCTTCTAGTTCTTGGCCGTCTTCTTCTATTTTCGCCGTATCGAAAAACCCGGAATGGACTAAAATTCGCATTAGACGAGGAATGCAATGAGCTTTAGTCGGGTTTATAGATAGAGTAGAGACGAGGGCAGGAAGAGTCATAGGTTTGCCATGGTTGTTAATGGCGTCTGGTATGCCTAATTGAATTGCACATTTTAAGGACATGGAATTTATGAAGTTGAATATATGGTTCCATATATGGGCTTGAGCTTCAAGTTGCTGGTTCAAATCGTGGTTCGCATTTCCACCATCCAAGTGAACCATTTTCAATTTGTTGCTCAATATTTGTTAGTTTCATAAATCAGATGCAAGTATTATGAGTAATGTAACATGTATATATATACTACATCGAATACTGAGATATGCTACCGAGAATTTCCCTTCTTTTTACTTTTTTTTTAAAATTTATTTATTTATTATTTTTTTAAAACATGATTCACGTTTCTTCTACATAGAGCATATATTTGTAGCAAGATTGGACAAAAAGCAAGAAGTAGATTTCATGATTTTTTTATTATTATATTATATATTGTTATTTCTGAAAAGGAAAGTTAAAATCTAAAAGCGAAAGGCTAATGTGAAGTTATTCTTACATAAGGACGGCATCTATTTTATTTTTTTCAATTTTTTTAGGAAATAAAACAATAGATTATTTATATTTAGTCTCGAGATCAATTTTAAGGGATCGCAGTTTGAAGATTTGACTCTGTTTAGAAAATATAACATAAATTAACTAGAATCGTTGAGCTTAACGGTCTTAACGGTTCTACTTATTTATGTGATATTTTTTTAAACTGAGTCACATCTACAAACCGCAACCCCTAAAATTAATTTCAGAATTAAATACAAATAATTTATAATTTTATTTTTTAAAAAAATTAAAAAAAAATAAAAAAAAGTGAAAAAGTCCTTATATGCGGTCGTCGGCATATCAGACTCACCCAATCTGAAAAACAACCCTGTTGCAATAATTTGTGACATAACGTTTAAAACGAGTGGGTCAAATTGACACCATTAAATGAGACATTAAAGATGTTTGGCTGCGTATCTTGAAGAAAAGCAGGGAGACGATGGTGGTTTCAAAATAATTTTAATTGATAGCCATTTCTTAAGGTCCTAGAAAATGACAGTTTGATTATTATTGAAATCCATCTGAATTGTGTTCTGTTTCTAGTTAAAACCCATGCTTGCATTTTTTTTTTATCATACTACTAACCCAGCCAAGTCATCAGGGCGAAACTACTATTGTTCCTGCTTGTGAATGTAATACACTGACTGGAAAATATAAGAAGCTTGGTGGTGAAGTGAAATGGATGGGCAAAGCAAGCAATATATAAGGCTGCAAATGCAATGCATTATGAACTTTGCTCAATGTATTAATTTTAATATGCGAGTTGTTTAATTTGTCTTATGAACTATTTTTCTTTAGGTAGCTGTAGTATTAAAAGGAAGAAAATGTGGAAAGTGTTCATGAAAAATGCAGAATTTCCGAAAAAAAAAAAAATTTATTTTAATTTATTATTTCGGTAATTTCAGTTACTGTTTGATAATCAGTAATTCTATAAAAACGGGTTACCGAAATATTTTCGGTATGGTAAATGGTAGTCGCTTCAAAAATTTTTTGTTTACCGATTACCGAAAGTTCAGTGACGGTAACGGTAATAATTACCCTTATATGTGGATATGTTGTCAACCATGGATAGTGTAATTTCAAGTCCTGTCCCAAATTTTCAGGATATAAAAATTATAGTCATATCTTGTCTTAATAATTAAGTTGTCACGTCTCGTTTCAAACCTTTTTTCGGAACAAAACAGTACATAATTTCAGATCGGATTCAATAAAATAAATCGGATAAACAATTAGTTATGATTTTTAAAAATTATATTTTTGAAAGAAATATTGAATACTGAAACATATAATTCAATTTAAATAACTAATAAAGTAATAATTTTTTAGAAACATATCTTTCATTGATGAATATGGTGTTGAAAAACATAGCATACTAAAATATTCTACGTAAAATCATTGAATCTTCCCTTACATTCACCCCTATGTCTTGTGATTTCCAATGAAATAAATTTGCTATAAAATAATAAAATGTTTACTTAGGTCGCATAACGAGGCTAATATATATATATTATTTTGAAATGTTTTTAAATATATTCAGAGAATTAAAATAAAAATAGTATAATTATCAAATATAAAGGGTTGGAATTTTCATTTTTAAGACCGGGCAGGACGGTTTGGTGTTTATTAAATTACTTGTGAACATAAAATAATATCATATGCTACCAAGAATTTCCCTTCTTTTTTTTTTTTTAATTTTGCTGTTTTTTTTCACATAATACACGATCGCTAGGGAAATAACTTGACAAAAAGCAAGAAATAGAGAGTGAATGATTTATTATTATTATTATTATTATTATATTTTGTTAATTCTGAAAAAGAACCAGTTGCTGTATATCATTGTGAGATAAATGTGTAAAACGAGTGGGTCAAGTTGACATTGTTAAATACAGGAAATATCATCAAAGCATGGGACTCCATTAAAATAAAATTTATTCCTGTATGGGTAGGTTTTTAATTCAATTAATTAATAAAACGTGGGTTTCCATAAATTTCTGTTTCGGTGTGGATATGTTTGCCATTATACGCAGATTCAGATGTAAACAAGACGAGCGGTGTCCAACTTTAATTTAAACAAATTTGATTTCAAATCTAAGAATTTGGTTCACACTTTTTAGCATTGTCTTTCTATATGAAAAGAAAATCAACTTCTTATAAAAGGATCAACCTCCTATAACATAACAGAAAAAGCTCACATTCATTTTAAAAGTAAAAATAAAAACTCTTAGTAGAAAAAAATAATAAAAATAAAATATAAAAACGTCAGATGTATATCTGTAATTATTTACTAAAGAAATAAACAAAATAATAATTGGAGGAGTTACAATCGGCTTTATTAGCTGATGGCAACTCAAAATTTGAATTTTTTTTTTTAACATATATATCCCTAAATCTATCCTAATTTAAAGGAGATGGGAAGTAGGAATCGAACCCGAGACGTGCCGAAAGAAGCTCAGCGCCTTAACCAACTGGGCTGAAGCTTGCTTATCTCAAAATTTGAATTTAAAAGAGAAAGAAGTAGAGAGTTTTATTTTTAAATATTTTAACAATGAATACGTATCCAGATTAGAAAATTGGTATCAAGCATAGCACAAAACAAAATATTCTATTTTCTAAAAATTATAAATTTAATTTAAAAAAGTTGTTTCCATATCAAAAAAGTTGTTTAGATTTCTTAAAAATATTTTGATTGGAATTCGTTCCAAAAATTACTTTTTTCGATATACCTTGTGAAAACGTGATTCTTGAG
>CATIWJ010170254.1:0-18454 GCA_949640765.1 Croton laevigatus | reverse complement strand
TACTTATATTCCAAAACTAATTGTTGCGGTTAATGACCTTTTACCTAAGATTTCATAGTTTACAAGCACTTCTTGGATTCTTCATTGACTTTATCATTTCTATGTACAACTTTCATTAATTAACCTAACTTTGGTACGAGAAAAGGTAAGAATTTGGTATTTTTCCCCCTTTACCCCCTATGCAAGAGTAGGATAAGTATACTGATTTGAGGGCGATTTTTTTTTTGTCATTGAACAATATTAATATAGAAAAATATTACATCCGTTTTTTTTAATTTTTTATGTTTCTGTTTTTGGGTGTGTTTTTCATTTTTTTACGTTTTCATTTATGCTAAGTTTTGTAATTGTTTATTATTATTATTTTATTAATATTGGTGAAAAAATAATTTTTTTAGAAGGTTACTAATTGTTTATTATTATTTTTATTTTGATATTGGTGAAAAGTTGATTTTATTAGTATTTATAAAAAACAAATGTAAAGAAAATGGAAAACACGGAAGTAGTACTTAATAGCCAATTGTGTTGTGGTTCATGATATTACCTCTGTATGAGGTAGAACCTTATAACCTCGAGTTGGATTCCTATCAATTACGCACCAATTTATTGGTCATGGAGGATTATCCCCAATTATGTAACCAACAATATCACTTTGTCCATTTTCTATATATATATATACAAAGAAATTATATTCAAATCCCTAATTTTCAGCAAATTAAAATGATTGTATTCATACAAACTCATTAATATTTATTTTATTATCGTATCATTATTATTATTCAAATTGATAATACCTTTTAACTTCATAAATAAAAATAATGAGTGACTATAAAAAAATAGAATCATAGAAATCAAAATTTAAGATCTAAAATTAAATAAATTATAATCCAGCAGAGCTATATTATTTTAAAAGAATAAAATATCCTCTTTTTTTTTCATAAGAAATAAAAACATTAATATCCTTGGTCATAATACTATAACTTTTCAAGCCATATTACTTACAATAGTTTTTTGAAGGAATAGTTGAAAACTAAAACTATATTTATTTTAAACTATCATTTATGATAATTCAATTAATTATTTATATGGTATGTGGTATGTCTATATATGTTAATATTTTAAAATTTAGTGTAATTACAGTATGTATATATATATATATATATATTAAGCAAATGAATGATGAGAAAAATGATGGCAGAAATAATAAGTTTGGTAATAAAAAAAGAAATTGTGCAAAATAAGGAGGTGGAGATGGAAAGTCGCTCTTTGAACCACAGGATTGTGCAGTTGAAACATCTATGTATGGTAGGATTGTAAGTATGGTCCACTCACTGCATGCATTTTTGTATGCAAAAATGTCATTTTCTGTTCGAGTTGGTATATGTCATTACCATTCACCAGACAGTAACCCTCCTTCCTCTTCCTCCTCTTTTTTTAAAAATTACTCTAATTTATCCAACTTTTTTTAATTCAAAACTGAAAATTAATTTTTTTTTTTTTTCACTAATAAGATCAATTGGATATTGTGGTTAGAAGTTATGAAATTAAAATTCAACTGCCTAATGCAGTTTCTATACAATACAAAACAGACCGTTTTACCAACCAAATCCATTCTTTGCTTCCTTAAATATTTGTTTAAATGGAGGAAAATAAAAATAAAACTATTGGATTTAATATATAGAGAAAGTAGGTTCTATTTTCTAGTGATTGGAACTACTCATATCATACTCATGATTTAAAATATTTATTCTCCAAGTTTGGAATCATTTGACTATGAACTAAGAACGTACCAAATTATATGTTCCAAATTGTACTTCACCACTTAACTCACCAATAAAACTTGTTTATCAAAATAATAATAATACAATCATAAACCATTGGTTTATGAACCCAGCCGGCTCTGATGCTCCTCGGCTTAAAATCACCAATTTTTTGAACTAAAATTGTTGTCAAACCATTAAAACCGTCCGTCCGTCACTAGAATTACGAAAAAATTTTAATTGAATCTTGAACTAAATCAGAATTGCCGGTTCAAAAACAAAATTGAACTTTGGTCAGGTCCAGTCAATGAGTAAGGCTATGAGAAATTACAGCAATCACTACCAACTTATATCTTAAAATATTAACTATCAAGGATCAAGTTTTGGCAATTGGGATGTGATTATTCTCATTATACACTCAACCCCTTCATCATTTTTGTCATAATGATGACATAATAATTTGCCTTCTTATTTATAAGGATAAATGTAGGACCACATATATATACACATATTTGCCTTGGCTTATGGTTTACACTTATGATAATGTTAGATTAATGCTTATCTAAAATACTATTATTTAAAAAAAAAAAAAAGGGTTATGTATTGAATTTATAACTTCTTGGATTGCAATATTTATATATTTTCATTAGTTTTAAAAGTCTTAATCATAGGGCAGAGACAGAGTAACAGTTAACACGTTAACTTTTGTTATTTTTTATTCCACATTGCAAGTTTATTTATTTATGTTTTGCTCTATACACTTGTATTTTCCATCCCACCATATATGGTTGGTCTTTATACGTCTCATAAAAAAATTTTAAACAACAATTGGTTGATCACAAAAGTTATATCCAATTTAATGAATACTACTTAAATTAAATTATTTCGGGCACCTATATAAATATCAACTTTTGATACTTATTTTAATAAATATTATATATTTTAAAATATTAAGTAACCATATTTTTTAATATTAAATAAATATTACTTTTTAATTACCGATAAATATGTATATTTACTTTTACATATAAGTTAATATATAGTTAATATATATATTTATAAATATAGTGAATATGATGTGTGTATTTATTTACTATAAATATGTGTATTTATTAGTATTATATTAATAAATATAAAACATACTTGTAACATCCTCTTAAACTTGACTACTTTCAACTGTATTAAAAGAGTACAGACACAATTTGGATACATAAGTTTTTAACTAAAAATATGTACATTTCTTTATAACTATAGTACGTGTCAAACTAAATAATGCTATATTCTCCACTTCGCTTCCTATTGTGCACTTTGATACTACTTTCTTGATGATTCCTATTTGTCTGCTTTATTTTCATAATTTATGAGTTTAGAAAAGTTATAAATTATTACTAATTTTTTGTTATAATAAATTTATAAAAAGTTTCGTTTGTTACGTTATCATTATATATTATATGAGTTGCATATTATTATTATTATTTGAACGATAATTGATAATTAGAAGTGTAGAGATAAAAAATTGAAGTGGAAAGCAACAAATTTGTTTTTCCGGTTTCTTTGACCCGAATCATTACCATCCTCTAGAGGAGACTCATATTAATGGCAAGTGTCGGTGACATAATTTTCACTCCACACACACAAAGCGAACAAATTCTAGTACCCAGTACCGCATTTGCATGCATTATTTGGCTACAAATGTAAATAGTGTAACGTATTAGAATTTAGAAACTTCTGCAAAAAAGGCCATATTGTCTATGTGGCTATTTGCCCTTTGAAAATAAATAAAGCAAAGGGTTGGCGACGTTACATTACATGGCTTTTTTCCAAACTACCCTTTAAAATAAATAAATTTTTGTACGCTCGTCTCGTGTCCCTTCACGTCAAAGTTACAACTCGCAAAAGTGACTCATCACTTGACTGCCACATGGCAATTTCTCCTTTCTTTAGTTTTAGTATCCAATTTCTCCTTGTCTCTTTGTTAAGTTAAGCAAAGTTTTAGTAAATGAAGTTGCTTTAGCTTAAGGGATTCAAAGCTATAATTATGTATGGATGTACACTTGAGAGTACTTTAATCATTATTCCTATGTAGAATATATTTTATTTTATTCTTATTTTCGCTTTTTAATTAGTTGTTTCAATTCAAAGGAAATTAAAAATGACCTGCACCAACAGTGTTATAACACCATGAATAACACGTGATGAAGTAGGTGTTTTCACCCATTAACGCATATTTGGGCAAAAGGTATAATGCATTCATCTATTAATTTCTCCAAACTCTTTTGTCTCTTTCAATAACTTTTTGTTTTACTTCACAATATATTATTGTAATTTATAATATGTCTAATATTTAAAATAATTTTTTTAAAAAAAAAAAAAGAGCTCTAACGACAATCATGAGTGAGGTGCACGTTACATTTTATAAAAATATTATTGAAAATATTTGTCCGATTCACCAATAAAATGCAATATAATTAAATAAATATATTCTTAATATAATAGTCAAATATTGGATTCTTTAAATATTTTGTTGTCTCAAAAAAATGAAAATGATAAAACGAGAGAGAAAGGGATACAGAGAAAAGGAGTGAGTGAGCATATAACGGAAATATGTCGGCAGGATATTTCAATATTCTTTCATTTCAGAAGTCCTATGGGCCGCCAACAGTCGGGTTTGTAGCCCAATTTTTGTGCCCTTGCCCGCCCAACACTGCAACAGAATCCACAAATTGGAAGGAGTACAATTTCCCTTCCATTTCAACTCGCAAATTAGAGATTCTAAAGAAACAAGAAGAGTCAACTGATAAAGTTACGAAATTACAAGAAAACTGAACTTCATATCTGACTGAGTCGGGCATGAACCAGAATTAGGATGGCGATCACATGTATATTTCATGACAAACCAAAACCATAGGGAACTTAAACAAGTTTCGAATAGCTTTTGATGGATACTGTTAAGTAAGAAATATTTTAAGGAGAAAATACATCCTGAGATGCCAGAAATGACTTTCCAGTCACAATGATCACAACTCAGGGGGATATATCACCATAGCACACCGCTACACTTTAAATGTAAGATACAACAATACAAGTTCTCACATGATAATACAATATTATTGTTCCATGTCAGAGGCTGCATAGTCGTCCATCTCGCTCCCACTACTCAATGAATCGTCAAATTCTAATGGTGAAACTTTCTCCCCCACCAAATTCTCATTATTGTTGAATTTCACTAACTTAACTTGCTTCCATTCATCATTTATTCCTTCTTTGCGCTTCCTATTCCCATTAGTGTCTATTGCTTTCAGAAATCTGGGAGTAGCCAGTAACATACTGCCCTCGGAATCCATCATCTCTAGATCACCATCAACTTTGTCGCCCCTCTTAACATTATTATTGTAATAAGAGATTTGACTTTCACCCAAATTCTTGCCATTCGAATTCATTATAACGAACCCCTGCTCTATCCTTGATTTACAAATTGCATTTTTTGCATACATCTTGGAAATGTCACTATCAAATACTCTTAGACCTTGATCCTCCAGAGTCAGTAACCAATCTGGAAAATAGAACACAATCAGATAAAGACTAATTGCAAATCGCACAATACAGCTGAAAATGGAAAAAAAAATAAAAAGTTCCAAAATGGGCATCTCCTTTCCAAGTATCTCCTACCAAAGTTGTCCAATTAGCAATGACAGTGAGACAGGATTCAGTATAGAAGGCAGTGGCACAGGGTACCCAGAACGACAGCTGGTCAAGTAATTTAATCCTCCACTTTAAAAATGACACCACAGGGCTTCTCCATATCATAACATCCTTTCTGAGAATCATAACCAGACAAGACAGTGCAAGAGGTGCTAAACCTCTGAGAACTGAGGTGAACAAAAACAAGGATGGAGATAACGAAGGAACTCACTGATAAGAGCTAGAGGAGTTGAAACCTTTGGTTTACTTGTTTCACTTTGTATACCAGGCTGACATATGATCCACTTTATCAACTGAGATGGTAGGCAAGATGCAGAAAAGCCTCTCAAGCAAGAAAAAACTTTGGCCTGGTTACCCCTATCTCTATGGCCATCAAACAATAACATAGATCAGATGAGACTTTCATGTAAACAAAACAACTACTATGACAAATCGAAAATGCCAATATCATTACCTTAGAAATTGCATGGCATTGTCAGCAACAAACAACCATGTTATAACGAGATTTTTCGAGCATAAATCAGGTAAATGGATCCCTTTTTGAGGGCCAAGGAAGGAATAGTCCACTGTCATTGCGGTGTCATACAGTATTTCTTGCAAAAATACTTCATCTTTGGAATTCTGAGACAATAAAAAGGAATGTATGGCCTCTTTCACTTGTCCAGGAAACTATGGAAATGATAACATCATACAACAGGACACAGCGAAAGCTAAACAAAGTCACGTCCATTTCTTCCAGCATTGCCTAACTGAGGTTATTTATAATAGCATAGCATGGTGAAGATGCACAATTTAAATGCACAACTTAAAATAGCATAGCATGGTGAAGATGTACCTCCAGCATTGTCAGTTGGGCAATATCATTTAAATGCACAGTAACATTCAGTAATATAAATTCGAAGTACAAATTAAAGTTATATATGCACAATTTTAAGCCTTAAAACTTAAGTCTTACATCAAATGAAGCAGAATCAAATGGCTACAGGCACGGGTAATCTCAACCAGCCCACAAAAGGCATACAGAAAACAATCAAAAGAATGCAGTTTCTGTTCTAATTAAAAATCAGCATACTATACATCAAAAACGTTACACCCAACAACATTGCGTCATGGGAGGACAAAAGCTCCATATATGTTCTAAATTTATAATCCTGCAATCTATACGGTGAGAAAACCAAAACTTGCATCGAAGACCATTTCCTTAATAACATTGAACTTTAAGCAATGTGTTGACACTGGATTCCCAGCCAAATTAGCATGTAAACCTCTACCCTCTATCGTCAATGAGTTAAAAAGAGAGAGAGAGAGAGAGAATAAAAGTATTATAACTAGTCCGCAAGGCAAAATAGTGAAATACTAACCAGTAGAGTGATGGCAGACAAGGATGGTTCCAGCAACAGCTTGAGAAGAGTATCTGGCGTGCAAAAGACAAAAAGTTAATTAATGAAACCCTAATTTAACATACCTATCACATAGTTTTAGAAATATAAGACTCTCATAACTCGAATATTGATCACAAAAATTAACCTAAAAAGATTCAAAGCAGAAATAAATTTTTACCAACAAAATAATAGCTTCGAAATGCAGTTATCATTTGAATTGCGCAGCTACGCAATTCTTTTTCTAATTCTGCTCCTGAAATTCCCAACCTAAATTTCAAGCACAGCCTCAATAAGAACGCTTCAGTCATTACAATCCCAGCTAAGTAACCAATTCCACGTCCCTCACAAACCATCTCTTTTCGAATTCCATCGTTAACAAGAGGAAAAAACACTCTCAACTCCTCGCCTAATTTACATCTCTCCCCGATGGTGTCAACGAGCCAAACACGAACTAAATCTACAAACCAACGACTCAAAGCCCCGAATTCTTCATTTTCTTCAAAATTAGCGCTGCAACAAATGCTAATATAACTAATAATCACTTCTAATAAACTCTCAATCTCTTCTATCAAAACTGTTTCCTCAGAAACAGAAACTAACCTATACAGCTCGTAGATAGCAGGAGCAAGTAGTGCAATCTTCTTAAGCGCATTGCAGGAACAAGAGCAGGAAGCTAGTTGCTGAAACAAGTCCTTAGCTACTAAAACATTATTTGAAAAGTCTTGAGGCGTCAATTTCATGGTGTGAGAATGGACAGCCGAGTAAAACCAGACTATTTCGAGAGGTGGATTGGGTAGTTTCTGCAGGAAGCGGGAGAATATAGAAGTAAAATTTGAAAAATCGGTTGCTCCTTTCCGATATTCGGTAAAAAATCGGTCAATTGATTCCTTTAGCATGGATTGTAAAACGTCGGAGTTATTATTCGGTCGGATTGCCTCCATAGTGATACCGACAATTGACGACAACTGGTATTTGAAATTGAGCGAATTTAAAACTGAATTGTGTGAGGCTGGGATGAATGTTTGATTTGAAGAAGGTTTCTGTAAAACCCTAGGTTTGAAAATGGAGAATATGCAGAGGAGACGAGAGGGAAGTTGAGGGCATTTTAGTAACAGTGCAAAATTTTGAATTTCAGCCGGTAAACTGCAATTTTTGGTTTGCTTTTTAAGTTTTACCGCTTTCTTCTGACATTGTGATCGCCGGTTAATTTATTTTGGGGAAATGTTAAATTCAATGCTTAACCTTTTTTAAATGTTTCAAAATGTTGTTTCTTTTTTTTAAACAATGTCTGTCTGAACTCTGAGAATAGTGCCTAATTTGGTGTCTCTGACACTAGTGGCTCGATCAAAAAATATTGTGTGAGATTTTTAACAGAATATCTAATGAATAATTGTCATATTGCAGCTGATACGGATTAAAAAATTAAATTTTAAAAAAATTTAGCAATTTACTCATCACCAATTTAAAAATAAACTTTCCCTATTCGTAGACGAAATAGGGCTCCCGAATCACAAATCAAGAGAATGGTAAACTCGCCGTTCGAAATAATCTGAGCAAACTCATTCATTCTCTTTCATCTTTTATTCTTCAAAAACAATTAAATAATAAAATTAAAATTATCTTTTACAATAAATAATAGAAAACATTCACATAAGCTATTGAAATAATAGAAAGCTTTCACACAATCCAATGTCACATTTTCTATTTGATAAAAAATACAAAGTGTAAAAATGATACTGATGAATATTTATGAGTAGATATTTAATTTAAAAATGTCTTCATGCAATATTTTTTATTTTATTTTTTTAGACTTTTTTATAATTTTAATTTAATTTGAAATTAGTCACAATACACCGTAAATATAAACATTGTATAGATAACTGCTTAAAAATAAAAGATGAGCTAGACATTATCTAGTCCACCTCAGCTTCACATCCTAAATAAACTATAGCATTACAAAAGTTTTTTCTTTCTTTTATATTTTTCAGATGTATAAGGACCGTTGCATTGGAGATACACATATTATTAACATAAACAACCTTCATACAAATCAATTTCCTCACAAAATGCAATAATACAAATCAATATACTATGCCTTAGAAAGCCTTTAAGTTCGTAGCCTTTCAATCAAGAACTTATGGATAATATTTTGAAGAAACACTTTTGTACTACCATGGAAAAAGTTGTCGATTTTCGCCAATATTCTGACACCACAAGAAGCAATTGTTTTAGCTTAACTCATGAAATCAAAATTTATATTTCCGATATTTATTTTAAAGTAGCGGCGGGTTTAGCTCAACATTTGGGTATGCGGTTAGTGTCAGATTTAGGACGCCATTTAGGGTTCCATCTATACATCAACAAGTTAATCAGACTACTTACAGGTATTTGCTAGAAAAAATGAAAAAACATCTAGAAGGATGGAAGGCTAAAACTCATTCCATGGCTGGAAAAGTAACTTTGGTGTAATATGTAATTACTACTATTCTCCTTTACACAATGCTAACGACGATTCTGCCAGTTTCGTTGTGTAAGGAGATGGAATGAATTTGTAGAAATTTTATTTGGCATGGGACTTCAGAAGAAAGAAGTGTTCATTTGGTTGCATGGGACAAAATAATCAAATAAAAAGAGCATGGAAGGTTAGGTATTAGGGATATGAGGATGATGAATCAAGCTCTTATTGGAAAGCTTTTTTGGAGATTGAATGTTGAACCTGATTCATATATGGGCGCAATGTATTATTCAGAAATATATGAATGGTATGTTGGATTGGAATCCCTCTTCTAAGTCTACGGCATCAGATATTTGGAGTGGAGTGTGTTAGGGTTGAAAATTCTTCTATTAATCACAAATAGAATTACAGGAGGAGCCAAGCTCACTCAACAACAAAAAACAACCCTCTCTCTCACAATTACAATGTTTTTCTCTCTAAAAACAAGAACACTCTCACCACTCTCTTGCTCTCACTCTCTGCCTCTACTCTATTTCTGCTGCTCACGTTTTCTGCTCTACTAACACAATGAGCAGCCAACTACACACACACTAATATAGAAGAGGACTAATACATTTTTACATAGTGGAGCATTAGCATTAATGGGAGACAAACCAAAAACACTATCATTAACTTTAGTAGTGGTGTTTACTATTCATAGTTGACCCTAAAAATCTAGATGTCCAACACTGAGCTGAGGTTGCAGGACTGTTGGAAGTGGACAATGTTTTAGTTTCTCAGTTTTTAGGTGGGTTGGTTCCTTATGTAACTCTTTGCTCATGGGACTAGCGAACGGGTAGACTCCGGGTTAGGCCGCTCTAATATCAAAAACTCTAATTTCAAACTGTACATCTGAAATTATTATCCACGTTTTGGATATTTTAGTGCTTGAAATAAATTAGAGTTTTTGATATTAGAGTCATATCCGATATATATAATTATGAATATTTTGATGGTAATGTTGATAAGAATTGAGTCTCTCATAATTTTCTAGCCTGCATAGATTTTTGGAGATGATGTAGCATTATATTAGCTAGGGATTGATGTGTTAATTTTTTTCCAATGATTAATTGAGGTAAACTATTATTGATTATAATTTCACTTAAGTATCGTATATAACTATATATGTTTGGTGTATTATTGAGGAAAAGTAAAGAATTGAGTGGTGTCTCACCAACTCGCCTTTTTTTAATGCTAATGCCAAAGAGATTCAGATTCTTTCACCAAACAGTTGCATTCGCATAATTATTAATTACTTACAAAAATGTCTATCACCGACAGATTAAGCTTCTATTTTTTTTTTTTCCATACCGTCACTTTTTAAAATTTTGAAAAAAAAAATATTTTACAAAATATTAAATAAAAATAAAATATGAAATGTTAAACTTTTAAATAAATAAAATCAATCGACCCCTTTAAAACAAATGAATTTTATAAAAACTTATAAATTCACTTTATATTCGGAAGAAGGAAAAAAAAAGGAATTGAAGTTTAAATTAGTTATTAAACACATGTTCATTTGCAATTGAATTTTTTTAGAGAAAATGTTTTCAAAAGCGTTATACAAAGAAAATTAAACTTAATTTTACTAAGAAATAAATAACATCAACGAATCTTTTATGAAATTAAAAATAAAAGCACAGTTTTTGAGAAATTAAATCAATATGAACGCTAATGTAACAATTTCAACACGAACTTTTTAAAATATAACAATTTCAGCATATTTTTAATTTTGTAACAAAAATAGCATAAATGACTATCTTTGTAACAATTTCAGCATTTTTTTAAATTAAGGACCAATTTGATATTTTTAAAATATTAAAATTGTCCCAAAACTTTTCATCTTTAATAAATTTTACCTCTTTTCAATTTTACAACTAAAATACTCCTACCTTAGTAGTATTAAAATTTCATCATAATTTAAACTTTTAAAATGTATAAAAATTTATTTCGCTCTTTATTTCACTTTTAAATTATATAGATTTTATCATATATTTAAATTATTAGAATAAAATAATTCAAATTATTAATCTCGTCTTTATATGATTTAATACAATCAATACATTAATTAATTTATAATTATTTTTAGAAAATAAATAATTTATTTATACAAACTATTTCTATTTAATTTAGTATATATTATATTTTTATTATTTATTAAATTACAGATTTAGTTAAAAATTAAAATAAATAAAATTACTTGAATTATAATGAATAATGTATGAACTTAAAAAACAACAACAATTGCAAGACCGTCGAATATATTTTTGCTCAACGTGCTAGTCCGATTTTTGCTTATAATAAATAAATATTTATTTTTATGAAAATTAAAATTAAGAAATTATTTATGTTTTTTGTCCAGAACATGACTAACCTAAAAATTAGACGAATATTAAAACTATTATTGTCCAGAGCAACTAGTGTGAAAGTCATTATATAACAGCACCCATAAGGAATAATATGTAATTTAAAAAATATAATATGTACTTCAATTAAATAAAGTAATATGTATAATTAAATTATTTATTTTTTAAGAAATATATTTTAAATTAATTAGTATATTATTTGAATGAAATTAAATCGAGATGAGATAAATAATTTAAATTGTTTTATTCTGAATAATTTAAATATATCATAAAAATAATTTGAAAATAAAATGACTAGCAAAATAGATTTTTATACATCTTATAAGTTTAAAATTATGATGAAATTGGTTAATAGTATCAAGGTATGAGTATTTTTGGTGTAAAATTGAAAAGAGATAAAATTTGTTAAAGATGAAAAGTTTTGGGGCAATTTTAATATTCTAAAAATATCGAATTGGTCCTTAATCTAAAAAAATGCTGAAATTATTACAAATGTCGTCATTTATGCTGCTTTTGTTACAAAGTTGAAAATATGCTAAAATTGTTATATTTTACAAAGTTCGTGCTGAAATTGTTACATTAGCCTGTGTAAATGGATATAATTTCAAACCTTTATAAAAAAAAAATTGAAACGAACTAATATATATTTTTATTATGATGTAAAAAAAAAAATAAGCAAAAGGAATATAAAGAAAGAGTCCGGCTCATGTTTTAATTGTTATTGATTTCTTTAATGTAAATATTATTGAAGTTGAAAAAATTATCGTAAGTAAAGATGGTTAAAGTTGTTATAATAAAATAAATTGGATACGTAAAAGAAAAAGTTCTTTCCTTTATCAATTTGTTTTTTATATAAAGAAAATTTCAAGTCATATTTTTAAATGTTGAGTCCAATTATAAAAGCAAAATTATGATGATCCTTTTCGAAAAAAATACATTGAAATCATGGAAATTAAGTTTCTTTCAAATGGCATATTTTCTGCGAAGTTAAGTTTTCAAAAATTATAATTGTAGAAAAGTTGTTATTTAGCATATCCAATACACTTTATATTTGATATAGAATAGAAAGTGTGAAGGTGATGTTGATGAATATTTATGAGTAGACATTTAATTTAAAAATTTTATCTCAAATACAACACTTTCTATTTTATTTTATTTTTTTATAATTTTAATTTAATTTAGAACCAATCACAATTGTGTAGATGGCCGTCTAGAAATAGAAATAGAAAGTGAGCTAAACATTGTCTAGTCCAGTTTAGCTTCACATCCTAAATAGACAATAAGCATTGGAAAAGTTTTTTTTTCTATTTCTTTTCTGTTTTTCTGATGTATCAAGTCCATTACATTAGATATGGTCTTAGAGAGTGGATAATAAATATTGTTTAAAATATATATTTAAAGGGAATTGTTATTTTCAGAGCAATATTTGTTAATGCCAGAGCAATTACCCATTCATTTCTTCATTATTTGCTCTGGCATTAACAAATATTGCTCTGAAAATAACAACTCCCTATTTAAAATGTCATAAATATCATTATAATAAGGAGGCGTTTAGTTTGCACATGGGGAACGAGATGAAATCAAGAAAGGGAAACAAAAGAAAAGGAAACAGAGAATCAGAATACATTTTCATGTTTGGTTATGCTTCAGAAACGGAATGATTTACCCCCTGATTTCTTTTGTGACTATTTAATTTAAATCAGAGAATCGGAATTATTATTATTATTACTACCTCTGTTTTCATGATATGTTTACATTTCTGTTTTGGGGTGTTTTTTTTAGTTGTTTACATTTCCATTTATAGTAAGTTTTGTAATTGTTTATTATTATTTCTTTATTGGTATTGGTGAAAAAGTAAGTTTTTTAAAAGGCTAGTAATTGTTTATTATTATTTATGTATTGGTATTGATGAAAAATGGATTTGTATTGGTATTGGTGAACTAATGAATGTAAAGAAATGAAAAAAACAGAGGTTGTATTATTTAGTTTTACTGTTTATTATTATTATTTATTTATTTATTTATTATTATTATTATTGTTGTTGTTATTATGTATTTATTATTATTATTTATATTTTTCTTTATTATTATTATTATTATTATTGGTTGGGGAATGAGGAAGGGAAATGGAATAGAAAACTTTAGGGGGATTGGAGAATCAACTTAGAGGAATTGGGGGAAAAATAAATAATAAAAAAGGGGAATGATAATCATTAAATTGGCCAACCAAACATCTATTAAGGGTTTTATTCCCTTTTCTTTTTCTGATTATTCCCAACCAAACGGCCCCTAAGTACTTTTAAATGAAAATTAAGGATAGTAATTATCCATAATTATAAGTCAGGAAGTACATTTTTTAGGTTGAGGAATGGAAGTTGGGTTTTCTAATTACGGAAACTTTTTTAAAGGTTGAGGAAGGGAAGTTGAGTTTTCTAATTATGGAAACTTTTTTAAAGAGATGCTCAAATTTTCAGGTACTTGGTTACTTCCCTGTAAGTTAAACTTTCATTCCCACTTTCTTCCAATCAAATGATACCTTAAATTGAAATATTACATCATTTAAGAAAGTAGATTTTTCTTCATATAAATGGAAATTTTTTTTAATAAATCATCTCCAATGTTAATGCATAATCCATTGTTAAGTAAATGTGCCAAGAGAGGTTGTCTAATAGGCTTTCTACTTTTAAGAGTTTGCTAAATAATCTCCACATAAATAATGTTACATCATCGATTTTACATTAAATTATGGGCAGAAAAAAAAAAAGGAAAAAAAAAAGATGTTCCATTATAGATATTTTTCAAAAGTGAATGCTTATAAATAAATTATTAGCCAAATATTCATTCAAATTTTCTATTTTAGACGACATATGAGTTACAATCCAATTCACATCTTGTTATTGAGTCTCATACACATAATAAATATAGGGATTTTCTTTTTTTCTTTTTACATAGATTATAACACCTCTTAACTCGACTATTTACAGCCGAATCAAAATGTGTCACATTACATATTACATGTCATATTCTATTTAAATTACAAACTAAGGGAAACTTTTTATTTTTATCTACAAGTTCTATACTAGATTTGCTTGTACTGATTCACCTTCACAGTATATGCCAATCTAAGTTCTTCGGGCCCACATGCTATTTGACAGTTCCTGTTACCTTTCACATCTTTCAGAGACCTACAAGTTCAGAATTAACCAAACTTGCTGAGCGATAACGCTCAGTGGATACTTTAACTAATGAAAAACGTAAATAATTTAAATGCTCATGCATAATTTTTTAAACAATATTAAAATACTGTAAATCACATAATAAAATAAATTGCTTAATTCAAAATCTCACTTGTTTAGCTCTACTAGGCATTTAGGTGAACACAGTGATAAAGTCTCTATCTGTATTTCTGTATAGCATTGTATTTTCCACACACATTCAGAATTCTCTATTTCAATTCAAACGGCCGTATTCAAAATTCAATCAATTAATATCAAAATCTGTATGGTAATACGACTGATTCAGTCTGTATCACTCCTCAATCTGTTTCACTTTTCAATCTGTTCGAAAATTCGCAGTACTGCTAAGTATATGATGCGTCATACCTTTATCTCACTAGTTCAACTTATCCTAAGTAGAGCAATAAATATTTACTGTATCATTTTCATATTTATCAAATTTCTGAATCAAACACCATTTCATAAATCAATACTTATTTAACAAAAATATCATTATCTTAAATCATTGTCTTTCTCATAATAAATTTTTAACTTATTTATTTTAATAAAAAATATACTTATTCAAATATAAGTTTATCTTAGACAAATACGGTATTTTTTTATCAACATATCTATAATAAATATTCATGGCTTTTATATCAAATAGATTTCAACTATATTAACAAATACTATTTTTCTTAAATTAAATACTAATATTTATTTTATAATATTAATGAAAAAAATCTTTTATATAAATGTTATTAAAATATAATTTTCTTAACCATAAATATTCTTATTTTATTTCTTTGTCAAATTATTTAGGAGTTTACTATATAGTAATTTTTCAAAAATAATATTTTAACTTATAATTTCCAAAATATTTAATAAACATTATTTTCCAAAAATAATCAAATTTAAGATATAATAGTTTTTCAAAATATCTTAACTCTTTTTATGTATAAAAATTACTTTATATAAAATAATAAATTTTCCTTGTGAAATAACAATTTTAATGAAAATATTACTTTAATCAAAATTACTAAGTAATCTAATTTTACTAATTATAAAAATTATATATACTTAATATATTTTAATTACTTTTTAATAAAGTTTATAATAGTAATAATAACAATAATAATTATAATAGTAGTAATAATAATAGTAATAATAGTGATTAAATATATCATATATAGCAATAATTAAAAATCTTTAATTAAACAAGTATTATTTTATCCAAACATAAGAATATTTAAAATTCTTAATTCTTTCTCTTATTATCAAAGATCACAATCTCAAATAGTTCAAATCCAATAATTAAACATTTAACCCAAATAATTTCAATAAATCATTTAATGCAAATAATTAAAAATATGCATAAAATAAAACTTAATTTTACATTAATTAAAGTATCAAACATGTCTCCTTCTTAATTGTCTCTATCTCCTAATTCCTTGGACTGTCATTTGTCCTATCATTGTCCATATCCAAAGTCATAAGGTATTGTCCATATCCAAAGTCATAAGGTATTGTCCATATTTGTCCATTAAATAGTTCATATGATTATTTTTAATTGGATCCCATATAGTTGTCTTTAATTTTAATTATCCAAATATTTAATAAATATTTCATAAGTGCTAATCACCAAATTTTTGTCATATAATTTCATTAGACCCATTTTATAATTGTTTCAAATCAAATATTGTTGTCAAATTAATTTAATTAAGTCATTATAATTTTTAATCTTAATATTAATTAAGATTTTTCACTAAATAATTCATAAAATATTTATTTTGTAATATTTGTTTCAAAATCAGTTTCTAATATTTATTTTAGCCATATTAAATTTAATCACAGCCTTTAATTAATTTATTAACAACCTAAAATTATTTAATTTCAAAAATAAACTTAATTTATTAATTTATTAATTGATTGGACTGAAATGAAGAGCTAAATTAAGTTTGAGGGTTAATACCTAAAGAAGAATTCGGGCGGAGGGCATAATTGAAAACGGACGAAAATTTGGAGGACCAGACCGGAATTTTCCGCGTAGGTGCTCTGGCCAGACGACGCACGCCCAGACACCGAACAACGCCTTCCACTCGCTCGACGACACGCCCGTGCCCCGCCGAACGACGGCTCCTCTGGGAAGCAGCTGGTAGACTTGGCTAAATCGAAAGTTTTTGTGTTTTCTCTCAATTTTTGATGTCTACCCGAAATTTTGGATACTCTAATGACTTCTCAGACCTCTGGGGTTGATTTATATAGGGGTGGCAAAAGCTGACCCAACCTGCTAACCCGACACGAACCCAACCTGCTATTAGCGGGTTAGGGTTTAAATTTTCGACCTGTTTATTTAAATGGGTCGACACGAGCCCGACCTAAAATTAAATGGGTTGGGTTCGGGTTAGAAATTTCAACCTGCAGGTCGACCTGTGTAACCCAAAAACAAAGCGACGTAGTTTTGTTTTAGGGTTATATATATATATACTAAAAACCTAGGCAGCCACTCATTTTCATCTTTCAGCCGCTCCCTACTTCTTCTTCTCTCCTCCTTCTCTTTTTCTTCTCTTCTCCTTATTCTCTTCTCCTCCTCTGCTTTCTTCGACTACGACACCAGCAAATTCAAGTAAGTAGAACGCCGATCTTCATCTCCGACCAGATCTCCATCATCGCTGACCGGATCTTCACTTTTCGGCGTTCTTTCAGTGGTTGACGACAACCATTTCAAAATCCGAAGGTATATTTCGACATTTTGTACTGAGTACTTTCTTCTGTTGCTCACTTCTGTTGCTTTGTTTAGATCTTCATCGCCGACCAGATCTTCACTTTTCAGCGTTCTTTCAGTGGTTGCCGGCGACCATTGCGAAATCTGAAGGTATATTTCAACTTTTTGTACTTTCTTCCGTTGCTTTCTTGCTCTGTTCAGATCTTCATCGCCGACAGATCCTTCTGTTGCTTTGTTCAGGTATGAAAACGCCAGAATATATGAGGATTAATAGCTGAAATTGCGTTGGAAAATTGAAAACGCTGGAAAATTGTTGATTCTTCATTTATCTCCTCTGTTTTTCCTTTCTTGATTTACTTTCATTGTTATCTTTCGAGGCACATTGTTGTTTTAATATGTAAATTGAGTGTAAATATTATTACCAGGCTTCTGTTACAGTTGCTTTTTTTTTTTTTGTTAACAAGAGCCACAAACTTTAGATTTCTTGTTGATGAATGATTTCTTGTTACGATCTGATGAATTGGCTTTTTGTGTTGAATTGTGCTTAATAAGTAGTTTGGATCATTCTGGTTTTCTAATTTGAATTATTGATTGTTTATTGTTTACTACACTCAGGCGTATCAATTTTTAGAGATTTATAGAAATTGAATCACGGTAGGGGTTCTATTTTTTTTTTTTTTTTGGTTAATTGATTTATTGATTGGTATTATCGGTTTGATTTTAAGTTTTTTTTTGCCTGATATGATTCAGGTACTTAATTAATTATGTTGACTATGTATAGCATGTTAGATATAATTATAAATTTTAAGTTTGC
>CATIWJ010170122.1:0-13454 GCA_949640765.1 Croton laevigatus | reverse complement strand
AACTCAAAAAGTATTCATTTTTTAATGCAACACTTCAAAAACCACCCATTATTTAATTCAACAATCAATCACTGTCAAGGGCAAATAAGACTTTTTCCCCTTTCCACTATCTCAAAACTTACCATATAAGGAAATTTGGACAAATAAAAAGAACACCTAAAAAGGAAAGTTTGGACAAATAAAAAGAACAGAGGGAGTATTACCTATTCACTAATCTCTCTCTAATTACTATTTACCGTTACTTTTAAGTTTTTACTTTTCAAAATTACTAACTATAATTTAATTTTTTCTTTTAATAATTACCTATTAATAGTTATTATTTATGGTATTGCTCCATCACTAACTTATCAAAATATAATTTACTCTCATAAATGGAATGAAGGATGTTTTTTTTTTTTTTGAAAATTGGAATGAAGGATGTTGCAGTCATATTCATATTAATCAATTTAACCTTTTTTTTCATCTACGAATTAAACACATTTATTAAATGTAAGGCAGAAAGAATTATCAAATAACAAGGTTGGTCTAGCGGTTAAGTTACCCCTTCCTTTATTGAACTAAAGTGCTTAGGTTCAATTACACATTCCCCTCCCATAGATTTAGATGAATCTTTGAAAAAAAAAACAAACAAGCAGTTTCATCTCAATTCAAACCTGACAACATTTTACTTTGTTTGAATATCCTCTCATAATAATATGTTTAAAAACATATACTACCTCCGTTTCAATATTAGTGAGACTTTAGGGCTTTTTATTGTTTCAAAATAGTTGAGACTTTTGATATTTTGGGTGTAATAAGGACGATTCTGCCCATTGTCTTGTAGTGAAGTAGAGGGAAAAGAAATAATTTTTTATTACACATAAAATTTGAAATTTAAAAAAAAACAATTGTTTAATAGTAAAAGAGACATGTACAGCCAAAAATTTAGAGAGAGGAAGAGAGAAAACACTGACATATGACAAGAAGAGAGAGAAAACTGCGTGGAAAGAGGAATAAATTGGTCTGGGTATCAATTGTGGTTAAATGGGTGCATTTTGTGAGAAATGCAGCCAAAATCTGCAATACATTTCACATAAAATGGTGCATAATGTCTGATATGCACCCAAAATTTATATTGAGTGGAAAAATAATAGACATTAAAAAGGAAATTTTAGGTCCCGCCTCCAGCTTTCATCATTTCTTTATCTGATAGAGGGGCCCCATATTGCTGGCATCAGCCACCTTTTGGCAGAAGATGTTTCCCCATTTAGCATTCTCTCTCTTCCTTTTTATGGGCTTTTTGGGTAGAAAAATTATAAAAAAATTTTGAGTGGAATAGTGAAAGTCTCACTAATATAGAAATGGAGGTAGTATATTCTTTCATAAAATTTTGGCTAATTCTAAATTTACCCCTAGACTTGTCATTGATAGTGATTTCACTCTTATTTAATCTTCATACTCAATTTGCTTCCTAAATTTGGATAAATTTTTCAATCTTATTCATCCTTTTTACTTTTTTTTTCCATAAAAGGTGCTTGATAAAACATCTAAATTTATTTTAATATATCTATATCATCAAACTATAAAAGAAATTATAGTGTTAGTTCACTTACAGATTTAAACAATGTGGCACTATAAATTTTAATTTAACAATAATTTGATAATTAAATATTTTTAAAATAATTGCAGAAAAATGACACTAACTTTATTTTTTTAAATTCAAATTATAAAATCTTAATTCACACATATAATTATATTTATGAGATATAAAATTATCAATCCATTGCCGAATTAAAATAATTATCCAAGTTTTAAAAAAACAAGTAAATTGAATATTAGTCTACACAATTACGTATTTTAAGAAATGATTTAAATAATTAAAAAGTAATCACGATAGTAATTTTTCTCTAGGGTTTGCTAGAGTCTCCTGTGGCTATCTTGCGCAAGTGTTTTTCTTGGTGTTGATTATCCCTAGTTGTCTCGCTAAGGTTGCAATCTAACATTGATTTTCGAATTGCTTAATAATGGCTGAGTCTCATGTGGGAGCATTACAACGATTGATGATTTAGGAGGAAGATGAGATAGAATTTGACATCCTTGTAACTAGTAATGTAAATCAAAGGGGGAGTGATTTTCTATTGGTTGGGCGAGTCTTGATGGATCGTGAGGTCAATTACATGGCTTTTCCAAAGTACCATAACTTCTGTTTGGAGACCTAAACATAGAGTGAATTTTCAAAAAATAAGTCATAACCTGTTTCTCTTTCGACTATTTCATCCAACGGATGTTTGGCGGATAGTAATGGGTGGTCCTTGGTGGTTTGATAATAAGTTGACAGTTATTCAAAAGGTGGAAAAAGGAATTGATCCTTCAACAATTGAGTTAAACTTTATGGAATTTTAGTTGCAGGTGTATAGGGTTCCTGTGGGTTCTTTTACAATAGTTGTTTGTGAAATTATTAGCAATTTTGTGAGGCGTTTTATTAAAGCTGACCAGAATAATTTTAAATATATGGACCGAGATTACTTGCATATTAAGGTAGCAATTTATGTTCGGAAATCGTTAAAATAGCGTATCAAGTTGAGAACGGAAAGGGGGTTGGTTTCTTGGCTTGTTTTCGGTATGAACAACTTCCATCCTTTTGCTTGGTGTGTGGTTTTATTGATCATACTGAGCAATCTTGTTCGATTGTTTATGAGGCTAAGGGGCGAGGTTTAACAGTTGAACGGAGGTATGATGCATCTCTCCAAACACCATTACGCAGAGTAGGAAATCTACTCTATAATTGGTCGATAGGTGATGAGGCAGGTAACCCGATTTCCACTCTACATGTAGATTAAGGCTCTCTATAACTAACACACCAGCAAAATATATTGAATGCTTTTTAACATGATAAGGAAGTGGAAGAACAGGTCAATTCAATTCAGGTGGATCAAAAGAAGCGAAAATTGCCAATGGAGTGTCATAATATGACAATGGGTATGGAGACAGTTGAGGGCATTATTGATGATATTTCGGTCAATTCTGGCAAAGACTAGACCTGCCAGTAGCCATGAATTTCTTAAGCTGGAACTGCTATGAATTGGATCGGTAGGTAGCAATTCAAGAATTACAGGACATGGTTTATACTTATAGGCCAGGAGTAGTTTTTCTTATGAAGGTCATGTCGGTTGAGAGAGAATTATAGAAGTTTGTAGGCGACTTAATTTTGTGGATTCTATTTACATAGTACATGTTAATCATGGGGGTGGTCTGGTGATGATATGGAAGGAGGAGGGTAGGGTGCAGTTGTTGAGTTCTGAGCGTAATTTTATTGATGTGATTATTGTGGATGTTAATAGGCAATGGCGTTTGATAGGATATTATGGCTTCCCAGAACATAATCAACGGAGAGAATCCTAAGACTACCTTTGTAGATTGGCGGGGATGTCGGATTTGCCTTGGTGTGTTTTAGGCGATTTCAATGATATGGTTTCAAGGGAGGAGAAGTGGGGTGGTCGACCGAGGGCTAGGACATTACTTGATGGCTTCCGGGAGGCATTTGAGAATTATCATTTGATTGATTTAGGAGTAAGTGAACCTCGATTTACTTAGGAAAGAAGGAGAAATAGCCGTATTGTAATGAGGGAGTAGTTGGATAGGGTTCTTGTCAAGATGGATTGGATTGATTTATTCTCGAATATGGCAGTCCAAGTCATTCCGTCAATGAATTCGGATCAAGTGTTTCTAATGGTACGATCAACTGATTGGGTTCCAATGAGAGTGGATGCTTTCTAATTTGAGAATGCTTGGCGGGTTGTGCCGGGCTGTAGGGAGGTTATAACTCGAGTTTGGGCAGAGACACAAAATGTAGCTGATCCAGTGGATAATGCTTTATGTAAACTTGATGCATGTAGTGAAGTTTTATCTGTATGGGGTCAAACATATCGAGGTCATTTTAAGAAACAGCTTCGGAGGTGCCGAAAAATAATGATGGAGCTGGGTAATCGAGTGGATGTAGAATGGATGAGGTAAAAGCTGAATATAATTTTCTTCTTCAACAGTAGAATTATTATTGGCGGCAAAGAGCGAAGCAGGAGTGGCTGGCAGAGGGGGATGTCAATACGACATTCTTTTCATAGAAGTGCTTCGATATGCTAGAAGAAGAATAATATTTCGGTCTTGAAAGATTCTAATGGTCAAGAACTGACGTGGAAAATGGTCTGAAAAATCATATACAACAATATTTTCAAGATATATTTCAGTCAAAGAGGGGAAATATGGACGTGGTGTTGCAGTGTGTTAATTCACGAATGGATAATGATATGAGACAAGATTTTTTGAGACCTTTTGTTGGGGAAGAGATGAAGTTAGCTTTTAAAGATATGCATCCCAATAAGGCACCAAGACTAAATGGATTCAATCCGAGTTTCTTCCATGCTTTTTGGGATATTATTGGTAATGACATAAATAGTATTTGTGCGCAGTGTTTGAATACTGGATATATCCCTCCTAAGCTAAATTCAACTATAATAATTTTAATTCCAAAAATAAAATGTCCAGAGAAGGTAACAGATCTCAGGCCTATCGCTTTGAGTAATGTGATTATGCGATCTATTTCAAAATGTATTGTGGGTCGGTTGAAGGGTTATATGTAATATCTTATATCAAAAAATCAGAGTGCATTTATCCCCAGTAGATTAATTACGGATAATATAATAATTGCTTTTGAACTCAGTCATTATTTGAGGGGTAAACGGCAGGGATCGACCGGCATTGGGGCTTTAAAAATAAACTTATCTAAGGCATATGATAGAATGGAGTGGCAGTTTGTTGAAGGAATGATTATCAGACGTGGTTTACTAAACAGATTTGTGTCTCTAGCAATGTAATATGTTACAACAGTTCGGTATACTATTGCACATAGAGGAGCCTCGTTTTCAACTTTTTTACCCACTTGTGGTGTTCGACAAAGCGATCCATTATCACCATTTTTATTTCTTTTCTGTGCTGAAGATTTGTCTTCTTTATTAAATAATTGGGTTAATAAGGGATTGTTACATTGATGTACTATTATCACTGGAGCATCAGTTGTATCACATTTGTTATTTGCATATGATAGTATATTTTATTTTAGAGCTACGGTAGAGGAGGCTCAAGGGTTGAAAGAAACATTTCATCATTATTCACAAGCATCAAGCTAGCAAATAAATTTTAGAAATCTAGTGTTATGTTTAGTGTTAATACTGAACCTAACATTCGGCAAACAGTGTGTGGCATTTTGTAGGTTAAGGGAGTTACTCATCGTGGTAAGTATTTGGGCCTTCCGTCAACGGTTGGAAGAAGTACAGAATAAGCTTTCCAGTTCCTAATTGATAAATTAGTTTCTCAAATTACTAGTTGGCGAAGAAGAGGAATCTCTCAAGCTGGAAAGGAAGTCTTGCTTAAATCAGTGGCTCAGGCTTTACCAATATATGCTATGGGAGTGTTTTTAATACCGGTGGTGTTTTGTGAGAAATTAGAGCGGATGCTTAATGCATTTTGGTGGGATAATAATATGAACTAGCGACGGGGAGTGCGATGGACTTCTTGGTCGAAATTATGTATGTCAAAGGAGGAAAGAGGACTGAACTTTTGCAAGTTGAAGGAATACAATATTGCTTTGCTCGGATGAACGATTTAGCATTTTATAACGCAACCGAAAGTGTTGATAAGCATATTATTTAAAGTGAAATATTTTCCAGAGTATGTTGTTTTTCAAGCAGTGACTAATTTGGTAAGTATTGCTCCCAATATGATATTATTCACTAGGTAACACCACAGTATTCTCCTCAATCAAATGGTGGTGTTGAGTGCAAAATCATACATTAAAGGAAATGAGGAATATGATGTTAACTAGTTTTGGGTTGTCACTGAATATGTGGGGGCAAGCTAATTCGTTAGCTAACTACCTTTCAAATAAGGTACTCTTAAGAAACAAGACAAAACTCCTTATGAGTTATGGAAAGGTAGAAAACCTTCCTATAATTACTTGAAAGTGTGGAGGGTGTTTTGCAAAGGTAATGACCCCATTATCGAAGAGAATGAAGATTGGTCCAAAGAGAATGGATTATATATTCATTGGATACATAAAACACAGTAATGTGTATCAGTTTCTTGTGCATGAATCTAAAAATCCAGAGACTCATAAGAATACTATTTTGGCATCAAAGTACGCTTCATTCTTTGAGAATGTGTTTTCATGTAAGCTAAGAGACATTGGATTAAGATCCAAACGATCTCATGAGGCTATTGAAGGGGAAAATAGTCATGATATTCAACAATTGAATGTTGAAAATTCTGAAGATCTTCAACAAGTGGTTGAAGAAGATCTTCAACAAGTGGTTGAAGAAAATCCTCAATTGGAGGATGATATAGAGTTAGAGGTAGAGCCTAGAATAAGTAAAAGAGTAAGGGTAGAAAAATCTTTTGGACTAGATTTTCTAACCTACATGCTAGAGGCAAAACCTCAAACTTACAGTGAGGCTATGAGTTCAACTAAAAGTCCTTTATAAAAAGCAGTCATAAGGAGTGAACTGGATTTGATGCTGCAAAACCATACTTAGGAATTAGTGGATCTTCCTCCTGGAACCAAATCACTAAGTTCTAAATGTATTTTCAAATGAAAAATGAAAGTAGATGGAATAATTAATAAGTACAAGGCTAAACTAGTTATAAAAGGTTATAGATAGAAAAAAGGCCTTGGTTATTTTGATATGTATTCTCTTTTGTCGAGAATAACTTCCATAGGGATGATACTTGCAATTGCCGCTTTGTGGAATCTTGAAGTACATCAAATGGATGTGGAAAATTCCCTTTTTAAATGGAGACCTTGAAGAAGAAATCTACATGAAAAAACCAGAAGGTTGCGTAGCTCCAAGTCAGGAAAGGAAAGTATGTAAGTTGGTGAAGTCTTTATATGGTTTAAAGCAAGCACCAAAATAGTGGCATCAAAAGTTTGATGAGGTTATGATAACCAGTGGTTATCATATCAATTAGTGTGACAAGTGCGTTTATGTCAAAACTACAGATGTAAGATATATTATCCTATGTTGGTATGTTGATGATATACTCATTATGGGAAGTAATGAGGAAATGGTAAAGAGTACTAAAGACATGTTGAATTCGAAATTTGACATGAAAGATATGGGACAAGCGAATGTGATTTTGGGCATTTGAGTTAAACGTTCACCTAACGGTCTCATTTTATTTTAGTCACACTATGTGTATAAAATACTTGATAAGTTTAACAATGGTGATTCTGGTGTAGCCAAAACTCCGTTAGACATTAGTCAACATTTAACTAAAAATAAAGGTGAAGGCATAAACCAAGTGGAATATGCGAGAGTGATAGACAGTCTAATGTACCTTTCGAGTTGTACAAGACCTAATATTGCTTTCACAGTAAGCAATTTAAGCAGGTATACTAGTAATCCATAGGAGATTCACTGGAAAGTTATTATAAGAATACTGAGGTATTTGAGATATACACATAATTATGGACTGCACTATTCGAGAGATCCTATAGTGGTGAAAGAATACTCTGATGCCAGCTGGATTGCTGATATTAAAACCTCCAAATGAACAAGTGGATACGTTTTTACTTTAGAAGAGGAGCTATATCGTGGAAATCCTCAAGATAAACGATCATAACTAGATCCACCATGGAAGCTAAGTGTAGCTTTAGATAAAGCTGAAAAAGAAGCAGAATGGGTTCAAAATTTCTTGGAGGATATTCCTGAATGGTCAAAACCTGTGCCTACTATTTGTATTCACTGCAACAATCAAGCAGCGATTAATAAGGCATAGAATGTTATGTACAATGGCAAGTCTAAACACATGTGTCATCGACATAACATCGTGAGACGGCTGATCTCAACGGGAGTTATCTCTATTGACTTTATAGGGTCAAAAAATAGCACTGCAGATCTGCTAACCAAATATTTGAATTAAGATCAAGTTGTTAAAACATCGAAAGGAATGGGACTAAAGCCTATGAATATTTAAGGCGTTATGTGAAAGAAAACCCAACCATGTTGACTGGAGATCCCAAGATCTTGGTTCAATGGGACAACCTAATTGCATAGACCTTGTTAATCACTGTGGGGGGTTCATCCCTATGTCCATTCCTATGATGTAAATAGTGATAAAACATGAAAAAGGGCAAGCTATGCTTTTAATGACTCTTTATACTTTAAGAATTAGGCAAAAGAGGTCACCTATAATAGAGTGAAGTGGGGTCACTTTAAAAGAGGCAAGTGGGGCCTAGCTCTTCTAAACTCTTGCAAAACTAGGTGATGTCTATGACCATAACAGAAATATTAATAATAACCAAAACCTTGGTATATTGGTATTTGTGTGCGGTATGTCATCGTTTACAATAACGGCAGAATAGTTTAAGGACATCGCGTCTACTAGTCAGCCAATAAAGTAAACATACTTGCACAAGGGAAGATTCAAAGGTTAAAGCCTACCTATCCTATGCAAATATCGACTGTAGAGTCTTATCACCACTTTGAATTTTGAAAATTCTGTTTCGTTTTTAATTTTCATTCATGTAGGGATTATTGGAAATTTTGGTGTGTTTAGTCAATTTTGAGCATAATTATTTAAGGAAAAAATTACGTGTTAAATAACATTAAATATGTCATCGTATTCTACGCAATGAGAGCGTTTTAACGGTATATTATGTGCTCAAAATGGATTTAAGGTGAATATGAAATTAAAGCTCGAAGTGAGCTTGGGACAAATGATTAAATGGGCTAAAGGAACCAAATCCCACATTGCTTAGGAATAGGGATGTTGGTGTGGTTTATAATGAATGATCATTTTGTAAAGTGTAACATTATAAGCACAAGTTATACACTCTCGCGGGCGGAGGTGCGTGGGGGGGAGGGGTGGAAATCCCAATTTGGTCCAGCTAATTCCATGGCGTGCCCGCACATCATACGCGTCTCGAATGCTGGACCGAATAGGCTTACTATAGGCATAGCCCATTTTTACTACTGTCCACGTTTGTGCAGTTCTAATTCAATACGAATTATCAGTGTTTTAGTTGTACACAAATTACACATTATCCTTAAACTAATTGCAATCCTACTTAAACACAGCTAGAAGTCTCCTTGAGTCTCTCATACAGCCTGCCTATATAAAGAGGTGTTGTCTCCTATTTCACGTGGTAGAAGATAGTTCCAACTTCTCCATCAAAATAAAATTCTGAATTTTCCACATCAAAATCCAAATTTTCCTTCTTATTTTCGTTAGGCACTCTCTAGATCTAGGTTCTGGTGATAAGCTCTACTTACGATTGTGTTCGCCTACGCTCACTGTTGTATCCTGGGAGATAATTGTCTAGTGCGGACAAATCTCATCTTAAGGAGACTGTTCATACAGGCCTCAGCTTTTCTACATCTTCATCTCCTTCATCGTTGTTAAGGTTTATCGTTAATTGATTTTTCGTTTGTGGTTAATTACTTATTATTTATATTATCTGCAGTTTCTAATCATATCTATAGATCTGTTATTATTTATTTATATATGAAACTAACGCGTTTCTAACAATAAATTATTTGCTGATAAAAAATTAAATCATCGAAGTCAAAACTGAGTTTGTTACTAATCTTTTTCGAAACTAACCTGAATGATCCTAAGTCAGTTGGGAAAAGTGATAGCGTCAACACTAGGCTGAGCATCTGTATCCACAACTAACCGAATCACATAGGCAAAAAATTTTATTCAAAATAAGTACATATTGAATGGAAACTAAACCACTAATATCATAAAACAAAGGCAGAGCTTGACCTAGAGGAGGATCTTCAAACCTATCCACTAATATTTTAAAACTGAGCATGTTACTTATCTTGAGTTCTATTCTATTGAAAGAAGCAAAACATAACATAAATAAGCAAATATCCAAACAAACACTTGTAATTTTACATTCTAAAGCAAAATTAAGCAAAGATACAAAGAAACAAGCCACTGTTGATTGATACTTCATAAACAACAACTCTTAATGTCAAGCCTGTAATAAGAAAAAAAAAATCAAGTAAAAAGTTATTTTAAAAAATTAAAATTGCAAAACATTATTTAAAAAATTGTTATATTAAGTAGAAAAATCTTACCTTCATTTGGAGAAATATTGTCTCATAACATAAATTTTAAACCTACAATCCATGCACGAGTAGTTCCTAATTTCACAAAATAAATTGGAGGAGAAAAAGAAGTTAAAAGAATGAAAAAGCAAGTTAGTCCTTGGAAAACAATTTTCTATCAAATAACATAGACATTTGAAATAACACTTTTAGTTCCCATAACCATAGATAAATTTAAACAGAAAGAATAGCAAAGATTTATACCTTGATTTTTAGCAATTTCCTTTTGAACAATATTATTCTCACATATAAGCAATCTTCCCATCCATCCAGGAGCTTGAAGAAAGCATGTCTACATGAATACTTTAACAATAAGGTGCCAGAAACTCCCCAAAAACTAACAATGAATCCAACTCCCATCCCAATATAAACCATTTTCATGAATTTATCTTCTTTATCATCTCGGCTATCATGATTAGGTTGAGCCTTAATATTGTCTTCTGAGCACTTATGTGGAAGTGGCAACCCACAAAGCAAAGGATTGTCACTAAACGCAGACGGATTGAAGGATTGAAGCTGAGTGCTCAATGGAATTCTTCCGGAAAAATTATTGTGCGATATGTTCAAGATGCTCAAAAAATTTAAATTGGAAATAGTTGCTGGTAGTCTGCCTGATAGATGATTCCAAGACAAATCAAGTGACTCTAATTGCTTTAAACCATCAATTTCTTTAGGAATCGGACCACTCAACATGTTATTGGATAAATTCAATTGTTGAAGACCTGTGAGGATTGCTATTTTTGTTGGAATATCTCCTTCCAATTTGTTGTGAGAAAGCTTAATTATCCTAAATCGTCCGAGATTTTTATCCAACTTGTAGTTGAGCCCCTTCCATAGAACATCACCTTTGTCCATATAATATCTGAAAGTAGACATAGGCTCTCCAGTATACGGATTTGTGTAGTCATACTCATGATAAATGGTTCCATTTGAACTTTGATCAACCATAGATTTGAAATTATTGACGCATGGTGGTATGGTTCCATTGATGCTGTTTATTGATAGATCTAATATTTGAATAGCTTTTAGTTGGCACAATTGCAACGGCATGATTCCATAGAATTGGTTAGATTGTAGGCTAAGATATTGTAAAGATGATAGATTTTTTCCAATCCAAATGGGAATATTGCCAGATAATTTATTGTCGCTTAGATCTAGAAATTTCAACTTTGTGCAGTTACCTAAAGAAAAAGGTAAATACCCCGACAATTTATTACTTCCTAAATTTAGAGTCTGGATATGGGAAAGATATCCAATAGAAGATGGAATTTTACCATATAACCTATTATTAGCTAAATTCAATGACACTAAAGTCGTAAAACTAAAAGAATTAGGAATCACTCCGGAAAATAAATTATTTGAGAGGTCAAGCAAGAGAATATGGTTAAAGTTTGGAAAAAATTGAGTGAAAGGCAACGAACCGACTAAATAATTAAAACTCAGATCAACAATAGCTTCATCAAAAGCCATCTGAAATTGTACTTCCCCGCTGATGTTATTGCATGAGAGATTTAAATAGTAAACATAAGAAGGATGGGCCCCAAACCAATGGGGGATAGAATCTGAAATTCCATTATTAGAAATATCAAGCCGGACATAATATGTTTGATTTTGAAGCCAGTTTGGAAAACGAGGTCCAATCTTGCAATCTGCAAGGTTTATAACCCGTAAATTAAAAAGGGGAACCCAGTCGCGACTCACATTCCATATAAAAGAATTATGCGATAAATCCAAAGATTTCAAATATGACAAATTTGAAAAGGGGCCTTCAGATATAACACCATTAAACTTATTGTTTGAAAGAGAGAGAGAGTTTAAAGATGAAAACCTTGTGAGGCCATAAGGCAATGAACCACTTATTTCACAGTAACTCAAGTCTAAATCTCGTAATGATTTCTCTGTGGTTCCAGATATATTTCGGATCAACTCAGAAAGTTGTGTGTTCAATTTGGTGTGTGAGAGATCTAGAACAGACAATTGAGACATGTTCCTGAAGGATAATGGAATAGAGCCCACAAGTGTAGAATTAGTAAGATTAAGACCATTGAGAGAAAACAAATTATCAAAATTGGCTGTCATCAAAATGTTGGAAGAAAGATCAATTTCTTGGATACTGTTGGAGATGTTAGACAGCCATGGGTGTATTGAAGGAATCAGTAAATTATTATTAGAGAGAGAGATTTTTGTAAGAGCAGATGAAGAATTGATGGGAGAAAGCGTGATATTATGAACCTGATCACCAGAAAAGCAAGAATCTAGGACCAACACTTCAAGATAGAGGAGCTTATTGCTAAATATTTCCAACCAATCATTAGGCTGAATCAGTGGAATGCCACTCAGATCAAGAGAAGTTAAAGATGAAAGGCCAGAAATCCAATCGCTGTTTCCAATATCAGTAAAATGATTACCTCTCAGCTCAACAGTATTCAGTCTGGACAAATTGCTAAGAAAAGAAGAGATGGGTCCACCAAAGTTAGAATCAAAGAGATCTAAGTTTGTCAACTTGGTGAGAGAAGCATTCTTAGAATGAATTGGAAACTGAGTGCCTCCAAAATCATTTTCAGATAAATCCAAGGAAGTTAGATGTGTGAGTTCAAGCAAAGAAGCACTCATATTACCTCTCAATTGCAAATCAGAAAGATGAAGCTCTGTAACATGACCTGTTCGTTTGCTGCATGTGATGCCATACCAATTGCAACAGTCTCTTTTGTGTTCTTCAATTCCCCAAGAAGAGAGATTGCCATAGTCGTCTATAAGGTGAAGTTTGATGTTGAGAAGTGCTTGTCGCTCTGTTTCTTTACACAAAACAGACTCATTTCGTACAGCAAAAGTTAATAAAAAGTGTATCAGAAAGACCCAAACAAACAAATAGTAACAATGAAAGAAATGCATTCTAATACTCAATGGTTTGGAAATTCAATGCAAATATACATACACCTTGCTACTTTTTATAGATGACTATATGCCGTGAACACTACTCTATTATATTTTATTTTAATTAAGAATATTGATTAAAAAACAAAGCGGTTTAGAAAATAAATTAATTTAATCTATCCTTAAAATTTATATTTAAAAAGCATTTAATAATTCAGTTTGTGACCACGAATCAACACATATATGTAAATTTCTCAAAAGTAACTATAATTTTTTTACCAATCAACAAGATTGAGCTTCATTTCTTTTAAAGTAGTCTACCAATAAAATCAAAATTGTTGTATTCATTCCTTTGCATTTTTTTTTTTTTTTCAGTAGAATATCCATTCATTTGATAGACCACACTTAAGTTGTTTAAACCTTCAAATTAGC
>CATIWJ010170015.1:0-10041 GCA_949640765.1 Croton laevigatus | reverse complement strand
GAGAGTTATTAAATTAGGTTTTAATTTATGCGATTCTTGCTCTAATTTTCCGGATAGGAGTTAGGCACGAATTGAGAATTTATTTCCGGATAGGATAAATTGGCCTTAATTAAGAAAACCTACCAATATCAATTCTGATGTTTTGTTATTAAATGTGCATCCTGATAAGTCAAAGGGGGAGTGTGGATCCTAACCTTTCAATCATATATTTGTTTCTCTAAAATTTATTCATTCGTTTTATCAACTTAATTCTGTTTTTCAAATAACGATAATAGTGGTAGTGAAATTGGCTTCTAAACTTTGGTCTCTTGGGATACGATATCGGGACTCCAAGTCCTATACTACTTGTTCAACTAGTACACTTGCTAGTATTGCTAGGACGCATCACTTCACTACAAAATGATAGAAATCTCGATCTTGATTAGAGATGTAGTTTGATTAGAAAGGCAATGGAAAGCATAATAACGTCTTGCAACATTTGCCGTGGTCACATTGATGGAGCAATAGTGATAAAGAGTGGCATTGTAGAGGTCCTAAGCATACATTTTGACATCCTCACAATCCAAAATTAGATTACAATTCGTGTACTAGCAAACTCGCGTATTCTCAAACTGATAGACAACGAGACTATCCTTTAGAAAAAGGAAAGTTGAAAACAACTTAGCACTCCAATAGATATAATGTTATAGTATAGATGATTTTTTATGAACTTTTACCATTAAAATTGAGACGATTCATATTAAAAATTAAAGATGTTCTTAAAGGAAAAGAGATGGAGTAATTTGAACGCATCCCCATCTGATATTGAATGAAGTGAGTGAAACATTAATTACATTTCTACTACATTTGTGGGGAAATGTAACATGTCTTAATGCAATGAATGTAGGGAGTTGAACCCCCACGTGCAAAGGATTTACGGGATATGTTCGAATTGGCTATTATTCTTCACCCCCCAATCTGCCTTAAGGTTTAGGGCATTCACTCAATCCATAACCCAATACAAATTTTATATACTACTATCTTGTTAATTAAATAATGAACTTAGTATGCTATAACTCATTCATACATTTGGTCTCAACAATATAGTTTCATGTTTCTTACTTTTGCTTCAGGAAATTACTTCATTCATATCGAGAAAGTTTACTCCTTTAAAAAAAACAGATAAAATGAATTAAATACATAGACTGCATTTTTTTTAAAGCTTCCAATTGCACTAACCATTAATTTATATACTCTTAACCAAACACTACCTAATATTATAATTTTCTTGAAAAATAACTCCATAAACATCAAACACCCAACTGCCTCCCTTCCTTTTTAATTGAAAATTTTACTATTTACCCTTCATTTTTCTTTATAATTATTTTTTTATTCTACCCTAAAAAGTAATAACTCAGACCCATTCAATATAAAAAATATACCTACGTGCACTAAAGACAAATTACATCAACTATAAAACAACGGGTATAATTGTCCTAATTTAACAAAAATATCAAAAGTCTCACTTGTTTTAAAATACTAAAAAAACCTAAAGTTTCAATAAATTAGAAACAAAGATAATATTAAATTTTGTAGATTATACAATAAATAAAAGTAAAGAAATTTTTTTTCTCTCATTTTAATTTGATCATCTAGTTTCGGTCACCAAAACTTACAAGTAAACTAATTCGAATTTGAGTTAGGTGGGCCAGACCACAAAACTTTCCTATTAATTTTTATCGCATTACATTTCCAAAACTCAAATATATTAAGTTAAAACAACTCTAACAATTGATCAATATATGATCGGTTGTAAAGTAAAGAAATAAATTGATAATGATTTAGTGGGATATGAGGATATAAATTGCAGGATAATTCTAGAAACGAAGATAAGCAAGCTAACCAACTACTACATCCTAAGTGAAAGTGAAAAACGTCACTCATAAGTAAGTTTCATTTATAAGTATTAGTTTATCAGAAATAAGTTTCATTTATAATGTTACTTTTAATATTTTTATCTATCAATAATAGAAATTTATATATCTACTATATTGTAAAAGTTTCAAATGAAGTTCTTATTTAGAAACAAACTTAAAATTAATATAGCACTATTATATGGGATTTTTTTTTTTTTTTTGAAAAACATATGGAAATTAATTATATAGAATTAGCTCAATAGCAAATAAGTTTAGAAATTAGAAAAATAGTAATTTTAGTCAATATTACATAAATCAAAATATTCCAAAATTAACCCTTTTGATAAAAAAACTTAATTTATTTTAATTTAATTTTTAGAAATTGTAAAATAGAAAATTTTTCAACATAAATCAATATATTTTAGAATTCTTTTCAACTTTACTAACTGGCAAGAAAAATGGTAGTTGATTCAACTGGGTGATTTCCTGCGACATCCACTAAAAAATTAAATTAGTACTTATCAATATAACTCAGTACCAGTCAATATAAATCTATATAGTGAGTAATTTTTCAATAATTTCATTGATCATCATAAGATTGTTTCCATTTTCATTGAAAGGCTTGCTTAAATTCATCAATGTAATTGAGAATTCTATATATCTTAAGTGTATGATCAAAATTTTATGGATAATTGAACTTGATCTAGTGTTGTAGTGAGTAATTTCTTAATAATTTCATTGATCATCATAAAATTGTTTCTATTTTAATTGAAAGACTTGCATAAAAGAGACATACTCTTTAAGAAATAGGTTAGATAAAAGAGACCTATATCATAAAATATACCACATATTTATCAAAGTGTGACCTAAAAATATAAATAATTGGCCATAAAAAAATAGGCTTCGTTTTGCTTAACATAATATTCCAATTTTCATTCAAATAATGATATAATGTGACATATAAAAAAAGGATCATTCCGCATAAATTTACAAAAAGTGTGCACATAATAATATAACTATGATTTAGTATAAAAAGTTATTTTGTCCACATATACTAAAAGAGTGGCCACATTAATATAAATATGACCTATTAGAAAAAGTTCCTCTATCCATATATAAAAAGTGTGCACATACTAACATAATTGTGGCTTACAAATGAACATCTTTAGATAGGTAAGAGTTGCCTAATTAGATAATTATCTTCACATGCTGCTTTCTTTACAACACTACAATCAACTTCAATGACGGAAGGTAACTGATCATTTCTAATTAAATTGTTCTTACTCATGTAGGGTATTTTGTTCTTGTTTCCTCCTTCACAATCTAGGATGCAACCCATACAAATATGAGGAAAACTTTGTTAATGTCAATTGGAGAAAAACTTGCTTATGCATACTCAACAGCGTCGACATGTTGATCGACAGTGGGTGGTGCCTCTCTAATTTTCAATGAGTCAATAGCACGAAAGAAATCTAAATCAAACACACTCAAGTCAAGGCTATTACGGGGTTGGCAAATCAACTGAATGTGTAACTGATCATTTCTAATTAAATTGTTCTTACCCATATAGGGTATTTTGTACTTGTTTCCTCCTTCACAATCTAGGATGCAGCCCATACAAATATGAGGAAAACTTTGTTAATGTCAATTGGAGAAAAACTTGCTTATGCACGCTCAACAGCGTCGACATGTTGATCGACAGTGGATGGTGCCTCTCTAATTTTCAATGAGTCAATATCACAAAAGAAACCCAAATCAAACACACTCAAGTCAAGGCTATTATGGGGTTGGCAAATCAACTGAATGTGTAATCCTAAGGCAGTAGCTGTATTTCCAAAAGCTAGATAATTTACATCAATATGGGATCTAGTATTATCCTGCTAGATATATATGGTGTAAGAGTAAAAGTGTGGCCACTTTCCTTAATTGCTAGCAATAATTTCTGAATTAAAGTGTCTCTAATGACATCTTTAGTGATGGATAAAATAGCCTTGATTTCTAGAGTGCCTACAACCCTATTTTTCCTTTTCCTTTTCCTTTTTGCTGGTAGTTTTTCAGTAAATAGACAAATGTCAATTTTTCTATCAAATACTAATTTTCTAGAAGCATCAAATATAAACGTAAGGGCAGCTTGGTGATAAATCTCTTATTTTGATAGCTTCGCTCCAGCACTTTTTCGTCTTCACCTAAATAGAATTTTGTGTTGCTTTGCTCATGTAAAACCATTTTCTATCGATGTGAATCACATTCTCTATTTTCTTGAAAAGCACTTTATTACTTATGTTACTTGTATCTAGCATTGACAAGCTACAAACCAACCTCCTCTTCTTGTTCTCAGACTTTAGATGTGGCCGAAGAGCATTACTATGTGACCTAATTTTTCCTTTCTTTTATGAATCTATGCATAGATGATATAGAATGCTCTAATCAACACGCAAGTTGATGCATTGAGGTCCTAAAACTCAATGGTATCTCTTTGATTGTTCCACGATCAATTATAATTTTTTTTTCTTGCCTCTATTCCAACTTCCTTTCACTCCCCTTCTAATTTCATATTTTTCTTCCCTTAAGATCTTCTACATAGAATTCACAGAAATAGAGAAAGAAATACCAATTTTCTTAACAAAAGTTCCTCTTCTTACACCATTCTCAATTTCAGACACAAGACGTCTTTTAATTTCACTTTTCATTTGGTCACTAACATTTTTCCTTTTGTTACCTTTTATTGTTGATGAATTTGTGATTCCTTCATTTTTGTCATTTATTGGAGAAAAATTAAAATCAAAGTGAAATCGTGATACATTAACCTCATTTAATTAAAATGATTCTAACTTTTGTTCTATTATGCTCATCTCTCCAATTTTACCTTCTTCCTTTGAAAAGTAGTTCACAGTTTTTTCAAATGTTAATAGGTCTGTGCAGTAGGAGTTCTCAAACTTTTCCCTCAAAATAAAGCCTCCTCTACTTTCATTAAACTTGTATTATATAGAGAAGAGCTATGATAGGAATTTTCATTTTACTTACCCACAAATTTGTCATTTTAAACTTAAAATTCCCACCTAAAATCCAATTTCTCCCGCCTTTTTCACCATACTTTGCCGAGCTAATGTACAAAATGCCGCTTTTTTTTTTTGCCAAACTTTAAAAAAAAAATTAATTTGCTTATTTTCACCTTTTTGTTGATAAAGAGAGAAAGTGTAGGTGTAGTACAATTTTTATTATTTTATTTGTGCAATAATTAAATGGAGAGGGATATTTTAAAATTAGAGTTGAAATATTTTTTCTTAATATGTGCGTAAAAAAAATTTTTCCTAAATAAATAAATTCAAGGGAGAAATTAGAAAAAATCAAATAAGAGATAAGGGTAAAAGTTTAAAATATATATATATATTATTTTCCTACCTATGTAACTTATTGCTATTTTTTAAAAAAAATATAAAAAATGTACTCATTCATGTAATTTCTCCTATGTTGTAATGAAAAAGAAGTAAGCAGCGATGCATTCTCCGGCAAGTTGTCGGTAACAGTGACGAGGGTCACCCTTGAAAGCAACAACCTCACGTGCAGAGGAACGAATAACTGAAACCGTCGACACACACGTGTCCCATCGTTTTTCTCGAGCCTAAATAAATATACTTATTTATTTAACGCACACCAAAAATTGCCCAGAGCGTGGCTCCACGCTCTTTATTTTTGTGATTATAATATCACTACCAGTATTTTGTTATACGTATAATTATGCCCACGTGCACCGTTAACCACGCGTTTAAGGATCGTTCTTGAAGTAAGTGGGTCCCAGACCTTTTGTCTTATTTCTTCAATCTGCGCCGTCCATCTAGTTCACGGTCATCCAACTGTACGTTCATGCAAATAATACAAATTTAAAAAAGCCATGTGTATTAAAGAAAATAAAAAGTACTATTCCCCACCCTTAGATGTGCTTCCGTAAGCACGACCGCCAATGTGGACCACTTTAGCAACGTTGGATGTTTGGTGTCTTTTTTTACTGATTTCAGTTTATAATTTCTTTTGATTATATAAATACCGTCATTTTGTTTTTAATTCAAAGATTGTTTGTTTATTAACTTTGAAATTTTTTTGATATAAGTAATTTTGAATTATGAATTCATTTGCAAGTAACAGAATTTGAAATAATTATTGGAAAATTATAATTATATCTCTATATTTTCACTTAATTGACTATTTTCTCTTTATATTATTTTTTAAAATAGCTATTTCATTTTTTATTTTAAAAAATTATATTATTTGATCCTTTCTCTTCAGAAATAGTGACAGAAATTATTAAGTAACGTCTCATTTGAATCTTTTTTTCCCTAATTATAAATAAAATATTATTTTTAACTGAAACAATATCAATATGCTGCAAAAAGTAAAGTATCAATCATTGATCAAATGATATTTTAATATTTACGGCAAATTTATGTTGCTGCAGTCAAAACTAATATCATATTTGTAATTAGGGCAAAATATCGCATGACTTATTAATTTCAGTCACAGTTTCCATCAAGAAATGACAAAATAGAATAATTTTTCTAAAACACAGAGATAAAATAATTAATTTGAAAAACACAAGAAGAAAAATATTCAATTAGGTGAAAACACATCGATATTATCATAATTTTTCTATAATTATATTTAATTTATTTTTTAAAAAACAAATTAGATGACTTTTAAATTTTGATGAGAACCGGCATATATTAAAAATAATATATTAATTAGTCATCCATACGCAAATGTTCTTAATTATAATAGCTCAACCTAAAAAAGATTCATATATTTTGAAGAAGGTTGTATAAAGTTGGAAGTGACCAAGCTTGTTGAGGCAACGCTATGTGTTCGATGCCCACGGCTGTAATTGACGCCTTCTGTCCCACTCCCCCATATATCTCAAGGAAAGAAAAGGAAAAAATACTTCCCTTCATTTAATTAGATTTATAGTTTAGTCGGGAGATAAATGTAGTGACTTCGAAAACGAAAAATCGAAAGTCTGATTATGAAGATAAAGAATTATTTCTCTTCTTATTTTTCACACTTTAGGCTTCTACACTAATTTAATAGAACAAATAAATTATCTCAATTTTATTACAATTTAATCAAATATTTTTTATAAACAAATTATTATTTTTAATACAATATGCATATTTTCTATTTAATTTAAATAAAAATATAATAAGAATAATTTATGAATAAAAAATTGACATTGTTTATTACAATAAAAAAAATTAAATTTAGACTAACTAGATATCGTTCACTTAGTCTTATACTTCTATGAAAATAAAGGGTTTTACATTTAATTCTTCTCAATCGCAAATTGTTGTCAATTTAGCATATAGGGTTATCTTCTAATATTATCAATAAAGAGAACTACCCTCTATTATATACGGTATGATCCAAACTAATTATTTAAATGAAATTTAATTATTTAAGTAACATTTGATTATTCGAATAGTTGTTACTGTTTATGATAGTTATTTATTGATTATTTAGTCTATATTTTCCTATCCATATTTTAAAAAATTTATTGGTCAATTGACAAATCTTAAGATTGATATTTTTAATTTACCTAATAGGATTATTATAAGATAAAAATTATTTTGTAGGGATACTTAAAAATATTTGTTGGTACTAATTATAATTAAATTGAGAGGAAGAGAAGCGAATCAAGTTTGAACCTAACCATAGATTGAATTTTACGATTCTTGAATGCTCTTATTACATTGGGTTGTGATAGTAACTATATTTTTGTCTTCTTCCCTACTCACCAATCCAATTAAGGCACTTTCTTGGAAACACGTTTTGGTTTATATATATATTTATATAAACTCCATTACCACCACCAAAACCCCATCACTGGAAATTAAGAAAATGGGTCTTTCAGAATCAGAAACAGCAGGAGGTTGCAAAGAGCACCCATATCACAATCAAAAGAATGGTGTTTGTCCATCTTGTCTTAGAGAGAAATTATCTAAACTGTATGTGGTTCCTTTAAACGACAAAGCAGCAGCAGCACTTTCGTATTCTTCATCTATGTCTTGCTCTTCTGCTTCTTCTTCAAATCAAATGTCTCCTGATCATCATCATCATCATCCTCAACGCCACCATCAACGGAATGCTTCGGCTATTATGTCTTTCCGGGTAAGTATTGCCGGAGGAGATGGATTAAAGAAAAGTAAATCTATTGCTTTTGTTGGAGCAGATGGGAAGAATGGGAAGAAGAACAAGAAGAAGAAAGGTTTTTGGTCAAAATTACTTCATTTGAAAGGTAAAAAAGAAGCTAATTTTGATGGGAAGATTGCGTTAAATATTTAATTCTTCTTTTTTATTACTATTATTACTATTATATTTAAAAGAAAAGTATTTGTATAGTCTTTGATTTTCAATCTTTCTCATGAATGAAATTTTCTATTTTTGTGTTATGTGAAGATTGATTTCTTTTCCAGTTTTCATATCTCCTCCCTCCCTTTTTTTTTTTTCTCTGATGGAGATCAAATTTTTTTCGCTTGATTTATGTTCTGAAATTGAATATGATATGAACGAGAATGAGTTCTCAATTCTAGTTTTGAATGGCAATACTTCAGTAAATGATATTTTTAATTTACTGATATACCATTAACATTATTCTGTGAGTATGCTGGTCAAAGGAATCTTAATTGGAAAAAAAAAAAAGATAAACTATTGATTTGTTTCTTACATTTCTTCTTTTGTTTTTGTTTTTTTTCAAAATTAATATTTAATTTCAGAAGGTAGAGTTGGGTGCATATTACGTTTGATTATGTAGTATATTTTTTTGCCTACCAAAACGTCTGTATTTTGACTTTTCATTTCATGGAGAGACGTGTTTCATCAAATCATTAATTTTCAATGTCCCTCTCTCTTGCTCGAATTTTATCGATTCTTCTTTTTAGTTAGATACACCCTTTAAATGCGAATTTAAACAATTAAAAAAATATAAAATAATAAAAAATACAAAGATAATATTTTTATTACAATTTCAATTTATCAATTTAAAAATTCTTTAGTCAAGTATTACATTATCCCATATTACAAGTTTTCATTAACAAGTGTTTTCATTACAATCTTAATTTAAAAGTCAATTATTACATTCATAATTACATATATAATCAATTGCAAATTATAAATAACGACCAAATCATAATTTATAAATTAAAGCCCGTAAAGTACCACCACAGATTGAATCATTAACCAAAGAGGTACTTCACTCAACCATGATAAAGGTTATTTGCTTTTCAATTTACCGTATCCAATAACATGTTCTCATCCTGTTAGTTTGTTAAGGAGTTTAGGTCTCTCATTTAACTAATAGAATAATTAACCATTTATTGTACACAAGCACCCTTCGTCCATAAAAAAACGGAGAGCCGAGTACAAATAAATAATTATTTTAGCACGGGAAACCTTGGAGGATTGTCACCCAAAGTATAAAACAGTACTGTTTTAGTGTATACACACTTGTAGTGCGCACACAAGCATGTATTGCAATCGTTATTGTGCAGAGAACCACTAGCTTTAAGCTAAGGAGGTACATCACTTTAACTATTTGAGTTAAATACCCTTTGCCCAAAGAAGATACTCTTGCATGTATTTGTTTTCCCTTTCTTTATCACTTTACAAGTATGTACACACCAAAGCAACATCATTTCATATGTAGGGTAATCGTCCTCCGAGGCTTCATGTCCAACGGTTTAATTGTACTTTACCCTCTATTTTCTTATAGACAAATGATGCTAGTATATATTAAATGGATATTATGAGTGTTTAATTAGTTTTGTTAGTTATAAAGTGCAAAGTGATTATAGTACACGGCTGAAAAATAGTTATTGGTCGTTTACCTTAACTTGCTAGAACCAATGGTTCTCTTTCTAATTAGAGACCTAATTACAACCTCCATTCAGATGAAATATTTGGCTTTGATTCTCCTCCACATACAATGGCCTTATATAGGCCAATCCTGCAGGACAGTATTTACACCTAATATTTTAAGCCTATAAACTATTGGAAGAAAGTCCTTTGAGGTTTCTAAAGTTTAACCAAACTTTATTATAAGATTTTGTATACTAATACACTGAAAGGTCCCTATAATCTATAAAAATTAGACTTTAAAATC
>CATIWJ010169992.1:0-10542 GCA_949640765.1 Croton laevigatus | reverse complement strand
TTAATTTGAATTTCATTTATATGGGTTTATATTTAGTATATATTGGTTTATTATTGTTTATTGGTTTATTATATATTTACTAAGGGTTTATGGGTTTAATATGTGGTTACGATGGTTTATTCTTTCTCTTACTTATTGTCGATAAAATCCATAGACTAATATTAACAGACAAAATTCATACTTAACTATATTTATATATATATCAGTCTAATATCTTTTTTTTACAGTCCGTAAATTTAATATGAAAATTTTCACTTAATCTAATATTATTACGATTTGATCCTTTATTCAAGAATTATAATTTTTCGGCTGTTACACCTAGATGGTTAAGCCTCTATTTGTCTATATGAGCAGTACTGTGTAATATGATATCATACCTTTACCCTTGCTAGTTTTATCCCGAGTACCAAGTCGAGCTATACTTTATGTACAATTATTTCTTTATGATTAACTGTATGGCATTGCTCTATGTTATTCGAATATTAACTGCCTGTTGTCTGTATGTTTAATTTCTTTTTTCTATTTGACTTATGTCACTACTGTCTGTTGACTGGATACCGACTTCTTGCTAAGTGCAACTAACTTACTATATGTTGTCTCAATGTTAACTTGTTTACTGTCTAAGTGTTATTACTGTATGTTATCTGGATGCCGACTGACATGCTAAAATGCAACTAACTTGCTGCCTACCCGTGGCAGTCGTACCCTTCTCACCATTTCTTTTATATCTTCTTCTATATAAGTCTGAATTAGTTGATTCTAGTTTTAAAAGTTTTCTGACTCAAAGGGGGATAATTTTGTTTCTTTCCATCTACCCAAATTACGTTGTTAAGCTACACAAATTACGTACTGAAGCTATACCTCTAATTCTAGGTCTGCACATGGCACTATCCCTATTCAACTAAGCGTAACTTTTTACTCATTTAGTTTCTGTCCAAACTATTTTTTAGGGCCAAAGTAGACATCGTAACCTACATATTTTATGTTTTACTCTCTTTCAAAATCATTTTCTATTATTTTCTAAAAATTGCTTGAATACAGGACAGTCCTGCTGTTCAGGCTGCTTATCTCAGGATGCACATCTTCTATTATTTTTGTTATAACTTTTGATTCCTATGTCTAATTGAGGTAGCTCAAAATGCTATGGACAGCTAACGTCACAGTTACAAATATATCTTCTACCACTTAATCAAATAACACCATTTTCATTGCTAAAAATCATGTGGAAGTTACTGATTCTGAATTGTATTAACAGCTACTCATACAAACTTTCACTACTTTAGATAATTTATCTTATCTTGCTATTTTAACTTATTTAACATCAATTCTCATATTTAATAGACATATTCAATGCTAACACAAACTATGTACATGATCAATGATCAATGCTTAAAATACATCAATTATATAATAACTTGAACATGAAGTTCAAGTCATAAAAAGCTTAAGTGTTTAGAGTATCAAACCTGATTTTTCCTTCTCCTTTATTTACTTCCTTGCTTTTCCTCTTAAATTCCTTAGTTGGGAACCATAACTCCTCACTTTAGCTTTTGAAATTTGACCTTGAAAATGATTTTTCTTTCCTAGGCCTCACTTGAAGAAGTGGACAGGTAGGGGGAAGAGAAATCCAGAAAATTCTCTCCTCCCTCCTCCCTTCTTTCCATTTTTATACCCCAAAATTAATTTCTTTTTCAATTAATTAATTCCCTTAATTTTTGATGTCATTATTGGGCCAATTTAATCAAGCTAATGGACAAGATGACTTTAGCTATAGTTCTAGTTTTGTATCTTTATAATCATTTGGTCCTTAGCTTAAGAGGTTAAAGCTACGTAAGAACAAATTGCCTAAAAATATACTATCCAAAAGCGACTTACAAATATATTGGGCAATTGTAGTATTTCGATAGAAACCAAGGTCATATTCATTCAAGGACTAATGATTACTAGTACTAACTCTATTTCTATTATCTAACCGGTAATCAAGTGATCGGATTGATTATTTTAAAAGTAAACGCACGCATGCAAAAAATAACTCACTTTCGACAACAAATAGAGTAACATTAATTCACAAGCAAAAACGAGAACAATATCAAGGAAGAATGTCTAGGGATTGTAATCTGCCAATTAATCATTTATGATATCGAAAACACCAAATTGATTATTCTAAAATATTTAGTTTCCAAAAATTTGATGATAAAAAGAATTCTAATAGCTTTCGCATTCATAAAATTCAATTTATCAAACCTAAATACTATACTTAAAACTTATATTTCTAATTCATTTTAAGTTCTTAATTGGATGTATTCAGATTAAGAATTTCAACTCTCACTCCTTCATTCAAAACCTAGGTCAGACAATCGAAATCGAATCATACGTCCTTTAGCATTCAATCAATCCAATTAAGAAAATTAAAATAATCAGGAGGGTTCAAATTCAATCATCATATCATAATCTATTTCAAACTATTCCCTAGACAAATAACAAAATCAGCTCATATTCAACATAACAATCTCAACAGAAATTACAAAATAATTCTTAAGGTTCATCACAAAACCAAATAGAGATAGAAATTTAGTTTATCACCGTCAACACAATTGCAATATAATCAACTCTCAGGTTCATCTCCAAATCCAATCTCAATATTAGAATCAACTAATCAATAACATAGTAATCTCAATAGAAATCAACAGAAAGCAAAAAAAAAAAAAATTAAAAGAATACTATACTAGAGTTTATAGAATTCTTTTGCCTTGGGCTTGCCCAAAATGCACAATTTTGGTTTGCTTGTGTCAACTCTGACGTTTTTAGACCAAGAGTTTTGTTCCTGTTTCATTGGAGTTGAATCCCAATTTCTGGTGGTGATCCCAGCTTCCCAGCCTTTGCTCTACAATCTCCAGTGGTAAAGCTCTCACCTCTTTCAAAATCGATCCCATGTTGTTTCTGAGTTTGATTCCGGTATTGACCTCTCTCTTTGCTCTGTTCAGCTCACTATCTTTTTCGTCACCGATTGTTCCTCCTTTTTTCTTGTTTCCAAGCTGTGAACCACTATTGTTTCCAAGCTGTGAACCACTATTGCTTCCAGTGATGTAATCTGGGTTTCTTTTAAATACTCGGATTCCTTTTTTCGGCCGAACTCTTTTTCATCTCTAACGTTCTCTGTATTTCATTCTCTCTGTCTTTGTAAAACTCCTTCGATCCCCTTTTGTTTCTGAGATTTTTATAATTCAAAATCCCATTCGGAATCTCTAAATCCCCTTCAAATCGCATCTGAATCTTCTCAAATCCCTTGTGAATCCTGTCGTCAAATCCTTAAATCTCTCTCCCAGATTAGATCGACAAAACCTTGTTCAAAATTGTTCAAAATGTGTCAGAACAATGAATTTAGAATGCCTGTCATCTTTTAATCAAAACACGAATTTAACTACATTTTGAACTGATGCCCAAACCATTAAAATGCTGCAGCTTATAAAGTCCTTCCAAAACATAAGTTGAAGTTGCATTTTGGACAAAGGCCAAACAGACCCTTGACTTCAACCAGAATTCTTTTATTTGCCCAATTTCTTGTCCTTTTTTGCAATATTATCCAATTATAATCTTAAAAATAAAAATGTAAAAGATAAGTGCCACAAAGAGTAAACAATTAACAATTATAAGAAAATTAAGTAATAAATCTCATAAAAACATATATAACATTAGCCCTAATCAGTATCTGTGTAATCATTTGGTGTTTCTGGTCTTCCTTACCTTAAGAGGTTGAAGCTATGTAAGAATAATTTGGATGCAAATATGTATGAATTTGATGAAGTCCTCACCGAATACATTTCACAGAAGTGTGTCTACGAAGTTGTGGCTAAGCCTGTGGTCGAGGTAAATTGTTTCTGTGTCTTTTGAATCAAATTTTATAATCCACGAACTCTGTTTCATCTCGAAGAATATAAATTAGTTGTTGCTAACTTGCCATTATGAGACTACTACTGAAAATTCCTAATTTTTATTTTATATAATTTCTTAAGAGTGTTCTGAAAGGTTGTAATAGGACCTTAGTGGCATATGGTCAGACTGGTACTGGGAAAACATTTACATTGAGGCACCTAAGAGTTGATGATACATCTGCTTATGGGATCATAGTTCGTGGTGAACCATTTCCCTCAGACCCCCTATTATTTACCAACATTTAGTCTAAGATAACCTACGTTTTGCATAGCATCAAATCTTAGTTTTCTCAGGATCATGATCTCCATTTAAATATGGCCTAGAATCAAGGGAATTTTGGTATATTTTTAATAGTATAAATAGAGAGACTTATATCTATTTAAAGGAAATGTGTTTCTAATTTCATACAGTAATATTAGTCATCTAATTTTACTCATTTATTAACTTAGGTATTAGAGTGGCCTTAATCACATGTCTCATTCACGAGAATCATTAAATCAAATGTGGGCTTCAATATTAGTTATCAGTAGCTATTAGTCTTTTTCTTTTTTTTTTAAATACTTTCAAATTAGATCACTAAGTAAATTATTACTACAATTTGATTATATGGACACATGTATATGTTTTATTATCAATATTCCTTGTTTCTTAAAAAAAAGCAATATTCTTTGTATAATTCATGAAACCCTTTTCATCACCTAATCATTGCGATTTAGGAAGGATCAAGCATGGTTTTATTTTATAGGCAACTTTTGACAGATTAAAAGGGGTAAAAACTAGTATCGTGGTGTCATTATGCTTTAATTATTTATTAGAAGTTAATTTCTATGTATGGATGTAGTAATTAATCCATGCAAATATTAAGATATATTTATAGCCTCTAAATATATATGCTTTTGATATATATGCTTTTGATGATTTGAATTTCAATACTCATCTTATGAATAATAAAATCAACTTTAATAAAAAAAATGAACGAAAAAATCAAATCAGTATGGGCTTCATATCCCATATGCCCCTAAATATTCTTTATATCAAATTTCATTAATAGGATAAGCCTCTCACTCATGCTATATCTATAGACAGAGTATATGTTTATATATAAACATAAGCACTTCGTAATACATTATTTCAAAGATTATTTTATACAGCTGCATAAAACAGTTAACTCAAACACTTTCTCAAAATATGCTATCTCTATAGGCAGGTTATTTATTAGTTTTAAGCCGTTTGTTGAATATGAGTTGAACAGTTATTGAATGGAAGTTGAATTATTTCAAAATTCTTAATTTTGCATATTTTAATCATTAAGAGTCTCTTTTCTTCTATTTTAGTCTTGTTTTTAGAACTCATAGGCTGTGTAGGTTTTTATTTATATATCTCTCTTTTACTCATCTATTGATTTAGTTTTGAGCCATTTGTTGAATATGTGTTGAACAGTTGTTGAAAGGAGGTTGAATTATTTTTGGAATTCTTAATTTTACATATTTTAGTCAGTAAGAGTTTCTTTTCTGCTATTTTAGTCTTATTTCTAGAACTTATATATTATGCAGGTTTTAAGTTATATATCTCTCTTTTATTCGTATATTGATTTAGTTTTGAGCTGTTTGTTGAACATGTGTTGAATGTAGGTTGAATTGTTTCAAAATTCTTGATTTTACATATTTTAGTAAATAAGAGTGTCTTTTTTGCTGTTTTAGTCATATTTTTAGAACTTATAGGTTGTGCAGGTTTTCATTTATATATCTCCTTTTATTCATTTGTTGATTTAGTTTTGAGCCTTTTGTTGAATATGTGTTGAACAGTTGTTGAATGGAAGCTGAATTGTTTTAAAATTCTTAATTTTGCATATTTTAGTTAGTAAGAGCCTCTTTTCTTCTGTGTTAGTCTTATTTTTAGAACTTGTAGGTTGTGTAGGTTTTCTTTATATATCTCTCTTTTATTCATCTGTTGATTTAGTTTTGAGCTATTTGTTGAATATGCGTTGAACAGTTATTAAATTGAAGTTGAATTATTTTTGAATTTTTAATTTTGTATATTTTAGTTAGTAAGAGTCTTTTTTCTTCTGATTTAGTCTTGTTTTTAGAACTCATTGGTTGTGCAGGTTTTCATTTATATGTCTCTCTTTTTATCATATGTTGATTTAGTATTGAGCCGTTTATTGAATATGTGTTAAACAGTTGTTGAATATAGGTTGAATTCTTTCAAAATTTTTGATTTTACATATTTCAATCAAAAAGAGTCTCGTTTCTGTTGTTTTAGTCTTGTTTTTAGAACTCATAAGTTATTCAATTTTTCACTTATATATCTCTCTTTTATTCATCTATTGGTTTAGTTTTGAGCTGTTTGTTAAATACGTGTTGAACAATTGTTGAATGGAAGTTGAATTATTCTGAAATTCTTGATTTTGCATATGTTAGTTAATAAGAGCCTCTTTTCTTATGTGTTAGTCTTGTTTTTAGAATTCATAAGTTGTACAGGTTTTCATTTATATATCTCTCTTTTTATCATATGTTGATTTAGTATTGAGCTTTTTGTTGAATATGTGTTGAGCAGTTGATGAATGTAGGTTGAATCGTTTCAAAATTCTTGATTTTACATATTTTAGTCAGAAAGAGTCTCTTTTCTACTGTTTTAGTCTTATTTTTAGAACTCGTAGGTTGTGCAGATTTTCATTTATATATCTCACTTTTGTTCATTTCTTGATTTAGTTTTGAGTCTTTTGCTGAATATGTGTTGAACAATTATTGAATGTAGGTTGAATTGTTTCAAAATTTTTGATTTTGCGTATTTTAGTCAGTAAAAGCCTATTTTCTTCTGTGTTAGTCTTATTTTTAGAACTTCTAGGTTGTGTAGGTTTTCATTTATATATCTCTCTTTTATTCATCTGTTGATTTAGTTTTGAGATGTTTGTTGAATATGCGTTGAATAGTTATTAAATTGAAGTTGAATTATTTCGAAATTTATAATTTTGTATATTTTAATTAGTAAGAGTATTTTTTCTTCAAATTTAGTCTTGTTTTTAGAATTCATATGTTGTGCAGGTTTTCATTTATATATCTTTCTTTTTATCATATGTTGATTTAGTATTGAGCCGTTTGTTGAATATGTATTGAACAATTGTTGAATGTAGGTTGAATCGTTTCAAAATTCTTGATTTTACATATTTTAGTCAGAAAGAGTCTTTTTTTACTGTTTTAGTCTTATTTTCAGAACTCGTAAGTTGTGCAAGTTTTCACATATATATATTTCTATTTTATTCATCTATTGATTTAGTTTTGAGTTGTTTGTTGAATATGTATTGAATAGGTGTTGAATGGAAGTTTAATTATTTCAAAATTCATAATTTTGCATATTTTAGTTAGTAAGAGTCTCTTTCTGATATTTTAGTCTTGTTTCTAGAACTTATAGGCTGTGCAAATTTTCACTTATATATCTCTCTTTTATTCATATGTTGATTTAGTTTTGAGCCGTTTGTTGAATATGTGTTAAACAGTTGTTGAATGGAGGTCGAGTTATTTTTGAATTCATAATTTTGCATATTTAGTCAATAAGAGTCTCTTTCTGTTGTTTTAGTCTTGTTTTTAGAACTAGTAGATTGTGCAGGTTTTTATTTATAAATATCTCTCTCTTATTCATCTGTTGATTTAGTTTTGAACTATTTATGTGTTAAACAGTTATTGAATGGAAGTTGAATTATTTTGAAATTATTGATTTTGCATATTTTAGTTAGTAAGAGTCTCTTTTCTGTTGTTTTATTTTTGTTTTTAAAACTCGTAGGCTGTGTATGTTTTCATTTATATATCTCTCTTTCATTTATCTATTGATTTAGTTTTGAGCCGTTTGTTGAATATGTATTAAATAATTATTGAATAAAAGTTGAATTATTTCGAAACATCTTGATTTTGCATTTTTTTATCAGTAAGAGCCTCTTTTTTCTGTTTTAGTCTTGTTTATAGAACTCGTAGGTTGTGCAGGTTTTCATTATATATCTCTCTCTTTTATTCATCTATTGATTTAGTTTTGAGCTATTTGTTGAATATGTGTTAAAATAGTTGTTGAATGGAAGTTGAATTGCTTCAGAATTCTTGATTTTGCGTATTTTAGTTAGTAAGGGTCTCTTCTCTTATGTTTTAGTCTTGATTTTAGAACTCGTAAGTTGTGCAGGATTTCATTTATATATCTATCTTTTATTCATTTGTTGATTTAGTTTTAAGCCGTTTGTTGAATATGTGTTGAACAGTTGTTAAATGAAGGTTGAATTATTTTGAAATTCTTGATTTTGCATATTTTAGTCAGTAAAAGTCTCTTTTCTTCTATTTTAGTCTTGTTTCTAGAACTCGTAGGTTATGCAGATTTTCATTTATATATCTCTCTTTTATTCATCTATTGATTTAGTTTTGATTCATTTGCTGAATATGTATTGAATAGTTGTTGAATGGAAGTTGAATTATTTCGAAATTTTTGATTTTGTATATTTTAGTGAATAAGAGTCTCTTTTCTTTTGTTTTAGTTTTGTTTTTAAAACTCATAGGCTGTGTAGGTTTTTATCGGCTCGTTTGTATATATCTCTACTAATCAGCTATTAATTGACTTTTAAACAGTTTATAAATATGTATTGAATAGTTGAATTATTTCCGAAATGTTGATTTTTATGTTGTTGATTTATTTATTTTTGTTATTTTTATTTTATTAATATTTGCTATTTTTTTTAGTTTTGAAAGGAAACGACGAATACATCATTTTATTTGAAGATTTTGTAAATTTAATTATTTTTATAAGTGATTTTTTTAAATTAATTGTAATATATAATATACATTCTTTCATTAATATACTTTTTATTATAAATTATAATTATTTATTTATTTTTTATTATTATTGTCTATTATAATATATAATATTAAATTTAGTAAGATTATTATATAAATTAAAAAATTTTAAGTTTTATTTTTAAAAATATTAAAAAATTACATTAATAGAATAATAAATTAATTTTTAATTGAAATGTGTTTTTAAAATTTATTTATTAATTTTTTTAATTATTTAATTTGTGTTGTTAATTAATATTAATTTTTAATATATTTAAAAAATGGAGAGTGTAATACACTCTCTCAAGATGAGAATGTGATTATTTTTTGAGCTAGATAATTAGTTTTACACAATTAATTGACCAAGTGTTTTTATTTTTTTTACTATAAGTTACTAATTTTAACATTATTTTGTGCAATGAGACTTTTTTAAATCATGTTTATTTGTAGAACTATTTCGCTCAAATCCCCTAAAAATTTAAGGGTTGTATAGAATCATTTCCGCCATTTATTTTTACTAATCCATGAGTTTATTATAATATTTAGTAAATAATTTATTTATGGCCACCCTTAAAAAACCACTTTAATAATTGTATTTACTTTTTCGAATCAATTTTTTAAAACAAAAAATTTGATTTGTGTGATTTCAGAACACATGCTCATGCGTGATCATGTTATTTCAACTAAGGCTAATGGATAATGATTCATTGTGTGATTCGCACATGACTTGGAGATAGACAATTCCCTTTTTTTTTTTTGCCATTTTTATTTATCTCTTTTCATATTATAGTTTTTATTGTCAGCATTAATTCCAAGTTTATGTTTACTTGGTCACATTTACGTATTTACATAAATTTATTACATATTTATATTTTAAAAATAATTTTTACTTTTATATTTTAAAAATAATTTTTATTGTTATTTTATAATGGTATTTAATTTTATAATATAGAGTCAATATGGCCGTCTCACAAATTTGAGAGGCTTTGTACGAAGTATGAAAACAGCCTTAAAAAGACATTTATATATAAAAAAGTAATAAAATTCATTACAAGCAAGAAAATGATCTATGATTCACTAAAACTATATGTTCTTCTAAAAGCAAAAAACACAAAATTATAAAATTTTTAAAATAATCTCTAAATTACAGTAGTTGAACATTCACTTAAATAAAGCAGTTCTTCTTGCATTTTTCGAAGCAAAATCATCTATTAGATCTTTACAAAAACATAAAAGATTGAACTTGAGAAATGGCCCCTAAATGGTTCAATGCAGAAAGCGAGTGTCAACTAGTAAGGCAACAAAAATTTCAAAATTCAGTCTCCAAAATTACACTTGCAATCAACCCTTCAATTTTTTTTTTTTTAACTTTCTTGAAAGGAAAAATTAGAGGAATAAGTACTAGAAGTGAAGAGCATTGTAAGAACATGGTTGTGCATATCAAGACAAAACAAAGATTCTTTACTTTGGAGATGATACACAAAAAAGGGCAAGATCATACATATTAAAGCATATTACATTAACAATAGTATAATTATTACATGCTTAAAACAAGTAATGAAAAAAGAAAAAGAAAAGTTTTAGCACTTACTGTTTCCAAAATCAAATGGTGATCTGATAAGTCGTAATTAGTCCTATTTTATTGTGCTTAATTTCCTTTTGTTATTGTTATATTATGGTTTAAATGTGGATATTATGTTTGTTTTGATTTAGGGAGTTGAAAGTGGAATTGATGATGGAAACTGACTTAAAGAGCATGTTTTTAGCCTTTCAAGTAAGAAGCAAGTGATTTTGGAAGAGA
>CATIWJ010169989.1:0-16076 GCA_949640765.1 Croton laevigatus | reverse complement strand
ATTAAACATCCATAATCAAACAAAAATATCAGAACTAAAGAAATCAGCAGAAGCAACAAAAGAATTTAGCAGAAGCAAAAAAGAACTTACCTGAAATGATGGCGAGGACAACCACCAGCGGCGACCGGCGTACGGATGCGAACAGCAGAAAGAGGAGAGAGAGCAGAACAAAGATGAGACAGCAGGCGGCGTTTTTAACAGAAAGCACAGATTGAAAGAAGAGAATCGCGATTAACAAGTTGAAATTGTTCTTATCAAAACAAATAGAAGAGGAAGATTAATATATTGCATAAGCAAAAAAGAAATTAGCAGAAGCAAAAAATAAATTAAGCAAAAAACTAAAATATTAAAGAACTTACCTGAACTGAAGGCGGACAACAACCAGCGAGGACGAGAGGCGGAACGATGAAGAGTGGCGGCGCCGGAAGTGGTGAAGGTGAAGAGAAACAGAGGACAGGAGGACAAATGTTGGGTCTTCAACAGAGTACAGCAGCACAAAGGAAGTGCCGATCGAAAACTGTTGGGTCTTCAACGATGAAGAGTGGCGGCGCCGGAGGTGGTGAAGGTGAAGAGCAACAGAGGTGGAGGGTGAGATTGCGGGCGGCGGTGAATAAGTGGGAAAATCATGATGAGACGAAGAGAAAAGTGAGAGGAGGAACAAAGGGGAGGCGTGGATGGAAATTAGAAATTTAGGGTTTTGTTTTGTAATTTTATAATTTACCAAGCGATTCTAATTCGGTTGGTAAAATGTTAAAAAAAAAGAAAGTTTAATTTCACCAACCGATTTTAATCCGTTGGTAATCTGACGGTAGTTAAACGCTTGTTATTCGGTTGGTAATTCAAGCGCAAAATATTCGCGCTCAATTTAACAAGCGAAATTTAGTCGGTTGGTAAACGCTTGTAATTTTTCGTTGGAAATCGGTTGCAATTAATTTTATTCAATTTTGCCAAATTTTAGTTGCTATTCCGTTGTTAATCGCTTCCTAAATACCAACCGAAATTATTCGCTTGTTAATCGGTTGCTATTTACCAATCGAAATAATTCCCTTGGAAAAATCGGTTGGTATTTTTTAATTTTCTTGTAGTGTTAATGGAAATAATGAATGCAATGTTAACCAGTTCTGGGTTGCCATAGAACTTGTGGGGGAAGCTATTTTATCAGCTAATTACCTTTTAAATAAGGTACCCCGTAAAAAATAAGTTAAGACTCCTTATGAGTTATGAAAAAGTAAGAAATCTTCCTATAATTATTTGAAAGTGTGGGGGTGTCTTGCAAAGGTAATAGCCCTATTATTGAAGAAAATGAAGATTGGTCCAAAGGTAGTGGATTGTATCTTTATTAGATATGCAGAACACAGTAATGTGTATTGATTTTTTGTGCATGACTCTAAAAATTTAGAGGTACACAACAATACTATCATGGAATCGAAGGATGCTTCATTCTTTGAGAATGTGTTTCCATGCAAATTAAGAGACACTGGATCAGGATCCAAACGGTCTCACGAGACTATTAAAGGGGAAAATAGTCATGATATTCAACACCTGGATGTTGAAAATTCTAAAGATCTTCAACAGGTGGTTGAAGAGAATCCTCAATTGGAGGATGATATAGAGTTAGAGGTAGAGCCTAAAAGAAGTAAAAGGGCAAAGGTAGAGAAATCTTTTGGACCAGATTTTCTAACCTACATGATAGAGGTAGAACCTTGAACCTACAGTAAGCTGTAATAGAGGTAGAACCTCGAACCTACAGTAAGTTGTAAGTTCAACGAAAAGTCCTTTATAGAAAGAAGCCATAAGGAGTGAACTAGATTCTATACTGCAGAACCATACTGGGGAATTAGTAAATCTTCCTCCTAGGACCAAACCTTAAGTTCCAAGTAAATTTTTAAACCGAAAAAAATGAAAGCATATGGAATAATTGATAAGTACAAGACTAGACTGGTTATAAAAGGTTATAAATAGAAGGAATGCCTTGATTACTTTGATACTTATTCACCTATGTCGAGAATAACTTCCATTAGGATGATACTTGCAATTTCCGCTTTGTGAAATCTTGAAGTACATCAAATGGACGTGAAGACTGCTTTTCTAAATGGAGATCTTGAAGAAGAAATTGCATGGAACAACCAGAAGGTTGTGTAGCTCCAGGTCAGGAAAGAAAAGTCTGTAAGTTGGTGAAATCTTTATATGGTTTAAAGCAAGCACCGAAACAGTGGTACAAAAAAATTTGATGAAGCTATAATAACTATTGATTGTCATATCAACGAATGTGACAAATGTCTTTATGTCAAAACTACAGAGGTAAGATATGTTATCCTATGGTTGTATGTTGATGATATACTTATTGTTGGAAGCAATGAGAAAATGGTAAAGAGTACCAAGGACATGATAAATTCGAAATTTGACATGAAAGATATGGGACCAGCGGATATAATTTTAGGCATTCAAATTAAACATTCACTTGACTATCTCATTTTATCTCAGTCACACTATGTTGATAAAATACTTGAAAAGTTTAACAAAGGTGATTCTGGAATAGCCAAAACTCCATTAGACATTAGTCAACATTTATCGAAAAACAAGGTGAAAGCATAAACCAAGTAGAATATGCGAGGATAATAGGCAGTCTAATGTATCTTTTAAGTTGTACAAGACTTGATATTGCTTTCACTGTAAGCAATTTAAGTAGTTACACTAGTAATCCATAGGAGATTCACTAGAAGGCTATCGTGAGAATTTTGAGGTATTTGAGATATACACGTAATTATGGATTGCACTATTCAAGAGATCCTGCAGTGGTGGAAGGATACTATGATGCTAACTGGATTATTGACATTAAAAACTCCAAAGGATCGAGTGGATACGTGTTCACTTTAGTAGGAAGAGCTATATCATGGAAATCCTTAAGACAAATAATCATAACCAAATTCACCATGGAGGCTGATATTGTAGGCTTTGGATAAAGCTGGAGAAGAAGCAGACTAGCTTTGAAATTTCTTGGAGGATATTCCTGAATGGAAAAAATCTGTGCCTGCTATCTGTATTCACTGCGACAATCAAGCAATAACTGATCTCAATGGGAGTTATCTCTATTAACTTCGTAGGGTCGATGGATAATACTGCGGATCCGCTAACTAAAGGTTTGAATGGAGATCAGGTTGTTAAGACATTGAAAGGAATGGGACTAAAGCCTATGAATATTTAAAGAGTTATGTGAAGGAAAACTTAACCTTGTTGACTGGAGATCCCAAGATCTTGGTTCAATGGGACAACCTAATTGCATAGACCATGTTAGTCACTATACAAGTTCATCCCTGTATCCATTCATATGATGTAAACAGTGTTAAAATGTGGAAAAGGTTAAGCTATGCTTTTGATGACTCTTTGTGTATTAAAAGATTGAACTACAGATGTCACCTATGTTACAGTGAAGTGGGGTCGCTTCAAAGGAGGCTAGTGGGGGCCTAGCTCTCTAAAACTCTTGCAGAACTAGGTGATGTCCATGACCATAACGCACATAACCATGAGAACCAAAACCATGATATGTTGATATTTGTGTGCGATATGTCATCGTTTACACCAACAGTAGAATAGTTTAAGGATATCGCGTCTACTAGTTAGCCAGTAAAGTAAATATACTTGTACAAGGGAAGGTTCAAATGTTGAAGCCTACATATCCTATGCAGATTTCAACTGTAGAGTCTTATCACCACTTCGAATTTTTAAAAATCTATTTCGTTTTCAATTTTCATTCATGTGGTGGATTGTTGGAAATTTTGGTGTGTTTAGTCAAATTTGAGCATAATAATTTTACGAAAAAATTATGTTTTGAATAACGTGAAATATGTCAATGTATTCTACGCAATGAGAGCTTTCCAATGGTATATTATATGCTCAAAATTGATTTAAGGTAAATGAGAAATTGAAACTCAAAGTAAGCTTGGGACAAAGGATTAAATGGGTTTAGTGGAACCAAATCCCACATTACTGAGGAATGGGGATGTTAAGGTAGTTATAATGAAATACCATTTTGTAATGTGTAACATTATAAGCATAAGTTATACTCTCTCACGCACGACAGCGCGTAAGGGGTGCAAATCCAAGCCCAATCCAGCGAGTTTCATCATGTACCTGCACGTCGTGAGCGACACAAATGCCGGTCCAAATTGGTTTACTACGAGCCCGGTCCATTTTTACTACTGTCTACGTTTTTTCTCTCTCATTTAAACTATTTTAATTACAGTTCTAATTAAATCCGAATTAGCAGTGTTTTAATTCTATACGAATTAAAACCTTATCCGGTTAATTGTTTTAATCTGATTCAGATTCTGAATTTAAATCCAACTTAAACACAGCCATAGTCTCCTTCAGTCTTTCTAACAGGCTGCCTATATAGACACTTGCTGTCTTCTATTTTTGCACTTTTTGGCAATCCAAATTTTGCACAGTAATTTCTGAATTTTACATCAAAAATTCCAAAAATTATTTTCCTTCTAATTTTCATTTTAGGCAGTCTCTAGATCTAGGTTGCGGTGATAAGTTCTACTAACGGTTGTGTTCGCCTACGCTGATATTGTATCGTGGGAGACAGTTATCTAGTACGAAAAAATCTCATCTTAAAGAGACTGTTCATACAAGCCTCAGCTATTATTCATCTTCTTTTACATTCATTTAAAAGTTTAAGTTCAGTTTGAAGATTTATTCCTTACTTACATTCTGTTTACGATTTATTTATTATAATTTATTATTTCTGCAATTTTTGATTAATAAATTCTATTTAGTTATTTCCGTACTAATGCATATCTAACATTTGTAGCATTATGTGTCTAGTTTAAATACAATCAAGAATCATCTTAATTAAGGCAGTATAAACAAAGTTATGAATAAATTAGTAGATAGTGCGTAAAATAAAATAGCAGTCAATAGAAGAGAGTTTAAAATGCAACTAAAAATTATGTGTGACTAGTTTTAATATGAAACTTTAACAATAGAAGGTTGCATATATCTAGTTCAATTAGAAATAAGAATGATTGAATTAGGTTACTAAATTAAAAGTTATTGAATACTTAAGATAGTAAGGTCAAGTTAAATTGTGTTATATAGTAAATAAAGTAAACATAAATTTGTGATATATACTGGCAATAGAAGTGCAAACTTTACTTGCAGGAGAAGTGAGGGTATAAGGAGGTTGCCTAGAAGTGTTTGTGTTGGTTTTTGTGTTAATTGCGAGTTGGTTACTATTCAAAAATTTTTGGAAAATATTGTATGTATGGGGAAAGTCTGGAGAAATTTTTATAAAATAAGACCTTAAAAATGACTAAGTAAACAAAAAAAATAATTTAATTCAGTTGGAATGAATAATTGGATTTAGAAATCACAACTCGATTATCAGTAAGTAGCATTCCATTTAGGCCTAGCCATTAGGTTGAGATGGAGTAGGCTAAATTGAACATAAATGTAAAAAATTGAACATTAAAATAGAAAATAATTAGAGTCATACTTATATTTGCGCAATTAGACAGTGATGGATTATTTGGATAAACAAGAGAACTTTGAACAAAGCCCGGCAAATGAATCGACACAAAGTCAAGTTTCGTACTTTACCCTTTCTTAATTGTCTTCAAGTATATGATATGTGCTATGAAAACATGACATGTGCTGATGTGATGCCATGTTATCCATTGTTGCTATATGGGTATTATGTTATGTAAAGTTACATTCATAAGAGTAAAATACCCATTAAACTAGTAGCTCAACAAATTTAGTTCATACTAAACTTATAGGTCTACGAAAGGACAAAAAAATGGAGCCAAAATAGTCAAGTAGCATCAGGCATAAAAAACACTTAGAGTGGCTTATACTATGAAGGAAAAGTTAGAATTCAAAATGAGCAACAGTGCAAAAGAGAAAAAATTCAAATGTAATATTCTGTATACCAAGTTGCAATAGTTATAACACACTTAGCTCGGCTAGTAGTAGTCGGGTTAAGGAGTGTTACAGTAAAGATCTAAAAGATAGTGAATTTACCCATGATTTGATCTCTCCTCGATTTTTTTCGGCCATCCAATTAAGGTGATGTATTCGCTTTTTATTAGGATGTGCTATTTCCAATCTTAGCAGTGAATAAATGTTGGATATTTATGGCATTGTGTAAGGGACTATATGTCAAATTTGAGCATAATAATTTAACGAAAAGTTGCATTTTGAATAATATGAAATTTGTTATTGTATTCTACGCATTATGTGCTTTCCAATGATATATTATATGCTTAAAATGGATTAAAGATGAATGAGAAATTGAAGTTCAAAGTGTGCTTGGGACAAAGGTTTGAATGAACAAAATCCCACATTACTTAGGAATAGGATGGTGGATTGGTTTATACTACCTCTGTTTTTTCATTTCTTTACATTCACTATTTCACCAATACCAATACAAACTCACTTTTCACCAATACCAATACAGAAATAAAAATAAACAATTACTAATCCTTTAAAAAATTTACTTTTTCACGAATACCAATATAATAATAATAATAAACAATTACAAAACTTACTATAAATGGAAATGTAAACAACTCAAAAAAATACCCAAAAACGGAAATGTAAAGAATTCATAAAAACGGAGGTAGTAATAAATGACCTTTTTGTAAAATAGTAAGATTATAAGCACATATGCTCTCTCCTGTGCACAGGGGTGCAAATGCAAGGTCGATCCAGCACTTTTAAAGTGTAGCTTGGCCCATTTCTACATATGTCCAGAATTTTTTTACTATTTTGTTTTTTTAATACTAATTAAAACTGGTTTAATTGGTATTAAAAACGGGTATTAAAGTAGGTTTAAAACTGGTGTAAATGCTCCTTTTATTTCTGCTCCCTTTTGCAGCCTATATAAACTAAAGGTTTTCCTTCTGGTTTGACACACCAAAAATGAAAATTCTCCTTCAAAAGCTTTCTCTTTTTTGTTTTTGGTTTTGCAAGGTTGCTGCTAGTTATTCCTCTATCTTCCGGTGATAAATTTTGCTCGCAGTTGTGTTCGCCTACCATTGCTCTTGTATCCTGGGAGACAGTTATCTATTAAGAACAAATCTCGTCTTAAGAAGACTGTTTATACAGGCCTCATCATTATTTCTTCATCTTATCTTGGTTAAGGCTTAAATTTTGTGGTAATCTTTTTTCAATTAATAAAAGTATCAGCTTATAAAAAAAAAAAGGCTTAAATTTTGTGTGTGTGTATGTGTGTATATATATATATATATATATATATGAAACTAATGTGTTTCTAACAATCTTAAGACGATATTTGTTAGAAATTATAGGTTTACCTAACTGGATTTAACTTAACGTTGGAGGAATATTTAATTGGACTCGTTTGGATAATTAAATAATAATAATAATATCCGAATTTATAAATTCGGATTTGGACTGTTTTTATTAACATTTATATTTTTTGTTTTTATTTTAGGATTTTGCTAATTTGATTTGTTTCGAAATTTCAAATTATTGCTGATTTGATCCCAACCACCGGAGACAATGGTACTGAAAACCAAAATGGAGTCATTCGGACTACTTTTGCAGAAACCATATGTTGAATGGTTTATCACCAGAACTTAATGAAGTTTACTTCTTAAACGTATTGCAAAGGAGTTGTGGGAATACTTGGATAGGAAGTACCGAATTGAAGATGCTAGCACAAAGAAATACTTGGTAGGCTAGTTTCTCAATTTTAAAATGATTGACTCCAAATCTAGGTGGGTCAGGTGCAGAAACTCCAACTTTTGATCTATGGAATGCACGCTGAAAAAATGGAGACTAATGAGTCCTTTCAAGTAGCTGCTATCATGTAAAAATTGCCGCCTGAATGGAGTGGCTTCAAGAATTATTTGAAGCACAAGCGAAAGGAGATGTCGATCAAAGATCTAATAGTCCAACTCTTGATTGAGGAGGACAATAGAAAATCAGAAAAAAAAGTACTATGTTACTTCAAGCCAATCTAAGGCTAAAGCTAATGTAGTGGAGATCAAGAGACCCTAAGAAAGGTAAGAAGCCAGCTGAGTAAAGAAACCGTTTCCAAGAAACCGAAGTTCAATGAGAAATCTGTGGCAAGACGAGACATAAGTCCTCTGACTATGGAAATTATTTCAACCTCCATTCTCGCAAGTGATTGAATTTTTTTTTTTTTTTTTAAGGAGATGAGTAATGAGTTATCGATTGTTCACCAGATTGCCTTATAATGCAGTGGATAGATTTGTATTAAAATAATCAGACGTGATGCATTACATAGTCAATGATGAACCATGTGAGCCATGAAAGTTTTGTTGTTTTGTTTAAGTTTAATTGAATGATTAGTCAACTGAAATATAAAACTCAAATTACATCACACAAGTTATATAATAACCAGTTGCATTTCCTATGTAGGGTTTCGAAATCATAATATGGTTGGTAGGAATTCCTGAGTATTTACTTTTTGTATTATAATAATGTATTGTTTAATTTGTAGTAGTATATAAGTTGTAATACTTTGTTAAAAAAAAAAAAAAAAAGTTGTAATACGAATTAAATTTTGAAAATTTGATTTCAAGACTATCGAAAGACAGTCTAACTTGTTACATTCTTTTTTTTCTATTAACTATGAGGTGTCATGGACGGAACTGAACTATGGGCTGCACATTTAAGCCATATCCACATCTAGATTAATCTTCGTTCGAACCGAGTAGATCTATTTCAAGAGGCAAAATTCTGGCCTCAAATTTTAAACGGCTCTCACTGAAATCAGGAAAACCTCTTACCAACTTACAGGGGTTAACTTATTACACTCTTTTAATACATCAAAACTTAAAAACACTTATGTGCAGTAATCCCAAATAATACACACAAGCAAGCATAAAACGAGAAAAATACATTATTTTTTACCAACGCAAAAAATAAACTAAAAGGTATTCAGCTAGGGAAAATACAAGTACCAGCCAATACACATTACTTAAAAATAATGAGAATTAATTATAGTTTAGAGGTTGTTTCAAAATAATTATAAAGTGGAGATGGATCAATGGATGCATATTGAAGCAATTGAGTATCTTTCTCCAAAATATCGAAGTCTTCTTGGAGCAAAGACACAAATGCTTCTACTCCTCTACCTGTTCTTGTATCCATCAAAATAACCCCGTTGAAATTTGGTTTATCCGGATCGGGCTGAAACTGTCCGGAAAAGGCCGCCCAGATTGGCTTTCCCCAACCAAAATCAATATCATATATACCAAAGTTACACAAACTACTGAATACGACCAATTCTGGAGCATCATGTGAATCCAGAATCTCCTTCAATGTATCATTATACTTGAAAAGTTCATTTCCATCACTTTGAATCTTCTCCATAAATTCGTTATTCACTTTTCCTACTGCTTCACTTACTTGATTCACAATTTCAATCAACTCCTTCTCCTTCTCCGTCGGTGTGAATACTGTCGCCATACAGCTTATATGGTTCCCCAACGAATTTTCTGGCAGCTTTCCTTTTCTCCTTAAATTCACTGGCATCGTCATTGCAAGTGGTTGATCATTACCAGTTTTATTTTTGAAGGATTTCACGAGGCATTTGACAAGAAACGCAATGACTACCTGGGAGCGAGTAAGATTATTATTATTATTTGAACTTGAACTTGCCTTTGCTTTAAGATTGGCAATAGAAGACTCCTCAAACACAATCCTCTTCGCAATGAAATTGCCTATTTTAGCAAAACGGCCACATAAATTTGCCATAACAACCTTCTCTGGTGGAAATGCAGTGCACTGGGGGAAAATTGATTCTACGCCAAGAAAAGGATGTCTAATGACTGTTTTACGTGTACCAGCAGCCCATTCTTTTAGAAACAAAACCCCGCTATATGCATCACAAACACTGTGAGAAACATTGACACCAATGGCAAAGCCACCACATGTAAACATTGTCTCTTGAATCAGAGCGACGGGAGATCCAGAAGGGAGTTCAACAGAAGTTGCAACGGGCACCAACTTGCCGAGTGATTTTAAATCCGGTCGAGTTAGAAATTGATATAAAGAAATGTTACATTGGGCGTTTATATAACATACACCTGCACTGGTGCAATCAATGGATAGATTATCTTTAGTTTTACCAGCAATTGGATAAAAACAAGATAAAGTTTCAGATAATGATTGCTTTAACAGTTGGGATCTTTCGTTTGTTTCTTGGGAATTCGGATAGAAAAGAATGGTGGACCAGTAATGAGTTGTGTAGAATTGATCATGTAGAGAGAGTTTGTAGATATGAAGGTGAGGTGGCAGTGGTGAAGAGGGTTTAATGCAGGTTGTGGAAATTATTTCAACTTCCATTGCCGCAATTTACAGTATGATAGGGAGTTGTTATAATTATGGGTAATGACATGTTGATTATTCAGGAGATTGCCTTCTTATATAAACGATAGATTTGTATTAAAATAATCACACGTGCGTGACAATATATAAATATAACCAGGGTGGTTGGTGAGGTGCACCTAAAAAAATTTGCTTTTCTAAATAAACTTTTTTTTCGTATCTTTTTTAAAAATTATATTATTTTATTTTTTATAACCGGAAACAATGATAGAAATTAATAAATTATGTCTAATTTGAATCGTTTCTCTACCTGATTACAAATATGATACTATTTCCATTCTCAAATAACCGAGACTTTTTTTATTCACTTACTTTTTTCTCCCTATTTTTTATTTCAAAAATGCCCCTAAAAAATATTATTTTTTATTTTCTCCAAACCACTAAAAGACAAATAAAAATTATTTTTTATTCCTCATATTACTAGAAGACAGATGACATAATTGTCCTAATAAAGAATTAGGAATTTTCCTGAAATCATGATTCAAAATTTGATAAGTGATGGCAATTGTGGTTAAAAATTCAAAATTTGCGTCCTTAAAATCAAGAAAATTCGTAATTCCTTTACTTATCAAATATTTTTGTTGCTTGTGCTCCATGTTTCTCTGGAAAATTCATGCTAAAAATTAGTGCAACCAAGATATAATTAAGAATGGGCTGATGAATTAATTTAATTGGGTACACATTTTATTAAAATTTTCAAAATAGAAATATTGGTTCAAAGAGAAGTACAAATATTGTAGAACAAAAGTACCTGAAACGAAGAATTTTTAGCGCAGCTATTAGGGCCTACTCCAGCCCAGGCAGAATCAGAACTTTTAATCAGTGTAGATAAATTTGAAATTTATTAAATTTAAATAAATTATAAATTTCAAATAAAACATGTTTTTATCTATAAAAATAAAATAAAATATGTTTTTATGGTCCAATTTCAATATAATATATTTTATTTTTTTTATCTTTTAGTATGAACTTAATTGTAAATGTTAAAAATTTATAATAAATTAATTATATTAATATTGAACATTAAAATTTTTCTTTTCATAATAGAAAGTGATACTTCTATAATTTTATATTGTCAAATTATCTATATTAAGACTAATAATTTAAAAATATTTATAGTTTTTAAAATATTTTAAAGTGTAAAATAAAGAGGAAAAAATTATTAATTAACTCAAATCAGAAAATACTTAAAAATATTAAAATTTGGCATCAGAAAAATTAGTATAAAATTTAATAATATAAGTGTTTGATGTGGGATATATGATTTAAATAAACTATGTCTTAAAACCAGCCACCATATATGACATCTCCTCCATCATAAAATTTAATCATAGAAGGGTTTTGACGTTGCTGTTATTGAGTGATTTTACTTGTTCCCTAATTAAGATTTCCTACTTCTTTATAGAATAGAGATTAAGACATCTCTATACTATAAATAATTTAATTAACAACCACCCAATTTTTGACAACTAATGCAAGATTTAATTTAATTAACCACCACCAAAATATACAAGTGAATCAAAATATGATGCCTACTTTAATTATATTTTATTAATATTACTGATTGCACAAGTATCTCAAAACATGATTCATTATGCGAATTTATTTTGATTAATTTTCTTTTTTTTTATTTATAAAATACACTCTTTTTTCAGTATGACATTTTTCTATTCATCAAATCTTTTTCCCAAATTATTAATAAGCAATAAAGAAATCATTTTTTAAGTTAATTACCATTTTCTAACAAAAGTTTATTCATCCGATTATCGTATCTTTTATCAAATAAACATTGGGTCAATTACAAATAATGTACCTGAACTTTAGGATTTGTTCACCAACGTACCTAAACTTCATTTTCTTAGACAAAAATACCTGAACATTCAAATTTTTTGTACAAAAATGGTTTTAGACGATTTGTAGGTTCTAACATGTTGCAACATACTTGAAATTTTACAAATACAGCTCTAAATTCCTTCTCCTCTCTCCACTTTACCACAATTTAGGGTCTATTGACTATTTAAAAATTATTTTAAATTTTTAAGGACTCTTTCATAATTTTCTCATAGCCATCATATTCAACTTCCTCTTTTCCTCTTTCTTCTTTTCCTTCCAATAGAACCACCATCACCGTATAACCACTGCCGCCATCCTCTGGGGCCATTCTCTGCTAGCTTCACCGGCGCCCTCTGATCCTATCCTCCTCGCCCACCGCCTCGGCGTCGCATTTCCACTCGTCACAACCCTCACCGTCTACGCTCGATCTCCCTCCCCTTGTGCAGCGTCAAGCTCACACGGTGGCACTAGCAGCCGTCGTTGTCTCATCTTGGTGCAGATCTTGTTCCTTTTTTCGAGCAATGTCAAATGCTTACGTGTCTGGATCTATCAAATTTCTACTACTGGATAGAGGATCTTCCTCTCATTGATCAAGCTTATCCAAATGTTTCCAAGTCCTTGACTTGCTTAGATCTCCTTACAATTTCGCTAACCGACGGATTTAAAGCACACGAAACCAGAGCAATCACAGCGGCTTGTACGAATCTCACTAAGTTTTTGGTTGCTTGTATGTTCGATCCAAGTTATCTCGAATTCATCGGAGATGAGACTTTACATGCTATTGCTGCAAATTGTCCCAAATTATCTCTTCTTCATTTGGTAGATACGGTGTCATTGGGGAACACAAAGATGGATCCTGAGGATGGCGGTGGCGTCAGGAAATTATAAAAGGATGGATCCTAAGGATGGCGGCAGGAATACAAGGATAGGATCGGAGGGCGCCAGCTGTAGATGGTGGCGGTGGTTACACGGTGGTGGTGGTTCTATCGGAAGGAAAAGAAGAAGGAGAAGAAAAGGAAGTTGAAGATGATGGCTATGGGAAAATTATGAAAGAGTCCTTGAAAATTTAAAATAATTTTGAAATAGTCAATAGACCCTAAATTGTGGTAAAGTTGCAACCGGCTGCAACCTACAAACCGTCTAAAACCATTTTTGTGCAAAAAAATTGAAAGTTCAGATATTTTTGTGTAAGAAAATGAAATTTAGGTACGTTGGTGAAAAAATTCCAAAAGTTCAAATACATTCTATATAATTGACCCAATAAACATTTATTTTATATATATATATATATATATATATATATATATATATATATATATATATATATATAAACTTAGAGTATATCCCATACATCTAACTAAAATATTGAATTTTTTATAAAAGAAGTAAATAAGTGTATTTATACTTTTATATTATAAATAAATAAAAAAAGGACTAAACTATAATGATAAAATTTTAAAAGGAACAACTACGATCTAGGCACTTCCATTTGAGTAATATAACTATCCCATTACTGAATTTTGGTAATTGCTATAAAGTTAGAAATATTTGGCATCATTCGACTAATAAGTCATTTTTTCAGTTTTTTAACAAGATATTCCATAAATAAAATTTAAAAATGAGAAGATTGGTGGAATATTCTATGAATATACAACAAAAAAAAAAGGAGATAATTATAACTTGATCCCTGCATTTTGGCGTTTTAGACAACATAGTCTCTATGTTTCTAATATTATATTTCTTTGTTCCAGTCTTTATTTCTTATTTGATTATTTAGTTTTATCAGCAACTAAATCATAAAATATTTTTAAAATAAAGGACTAAACAATTGAATATTTTAAAATAGAAGAACTACAAAGTTGAAATTTTTTATCAATATTAAATTTTTTAGTCTCTTTATTCTAAAATATTCAATAATTTAGTCCTTTATTTTTTTTTTTATCATATTGTACTTTTTAAGTCTCTAAAAGAACTAAATAATCAAACAAGGAAAAAAAAAGACAGGGACTAAAAATATAATGTTAAAAATAAAGGGACTAAATTGTCTTAAATACCAAAATATATGGACTAAATTAATTTTTTTCTTCCAAAAATAAACAGAATAATAATTAGTTGAATAGTGATAAAATTTAGTGACCTTAAAATAATTATGCCAAAATCCAATGATAAATATGGGTAAGCCACGTCGCAATCCGTGGCAAAACTAGTTAATTAGTTTCGTTATCGATGATCTTCTAGTGGGCGTGTAATTTGCAACATTTATATTCGTTGGTCGTCAATATAATTAGTTATATATAATTAAAAATTAATATAGTTTAAAAATTTTAAAATAATAATACAAATTCAAACAATCAATATCTAGCACAAGTCAAAAAAAGTCTGCAGCAGATTTGGTTGTCCGTAGAACTTGAGTAGGTAGGTTGTGAGCAGTAGCATATGGTAAAAGACTCCAAATAAAAAGAAGATGCACAAAATACAAGTAAGCAACTTGAATAAAGTTTAGTGGTTATTCTTATTAGGTACATTACACCAATCGAATCTGAATTATTTAAAATAAATCCTTATTTTGATGTATGAAATCTCCCTGATATAGTAAGTGTGTGCAAGTATTTCGTATTTATAATACACGAAAAGAGCTAACACAAACACGCTTATATATATATATATATATATATATATTATTGTCTCTGTTTTTATCAATTGTTTATTTTTTTTTTTTTTTGGGTGTATTTTTCAATTTTTACATTTTCATTTATAATAAGTTTTATAATTTTTTATTATTATTTTTTTATTAGTATTTATGAAAAAGTAAATTTTTTAAAGGATTAGTAATTGTTTATTATTATTCTTACAATGGTATTGGTCAAAAACTGATTTTATCGGTATTGATAAAAATAGAGTATAAAGAAATGAAAAAAATAGAGGTAGTAATTAATAGCATTTTTTCCTTTATGAAAAATTAATAACCATTTTGAAGTGTAAAAAACTAAAAGATAGTGATATACCCAACCTTTGATCTCTTCTCGATTTTTATCCAGCCATCCAATTATGGAAATGTGGCTCTTAATCCTTCTGTAACCTTACATAATGTTTTGCACGTACCAAAATTTGCTTACAACCTTCTTTCTATTTGTCAATTAGCCAAAGAGTCAAATTGTGATGCTTATTTTTTTTCCTTTCTTTTTATGTAATACATAACCTAACCACGAGGAAGCTTATTGGAACTGGTAAATTGAAGAATGGCCTTTATTATTTATAAGATTCAGCTATTGTTTCAGCCCTTGCCTCATCAAATAAAGACCAAATTCTTTTATGGAACCAACGCTTTTCATCGCTTGTTTCATATTTCAGAATTTCCATTTTCCAATTTTAATGATTTTAATTATTGTTGTGATGCTTGTTATCGTGCTCAACAAACTCGACAACCATCTCCTTTCAATTCCATTAAAATTAAAGAAGCATTTGATTTGATTCATTGTGATATATATGTGAGGTCCTTATCAATCACCTACTTTGTCCAAATGTCATTATTTTTTAACCATTGTTGATCACTTTACGGGAGTTACATGGATATATTTGCTTAAATCCAAAACTAACGTTTCCCATATTTTAATTTCTTTTCTTTCCATGGCACATAGACAATTCAATCGTCTTATGAAAATAATTTGCAGTGACAATGGCACAAAATTTAAAAATATTTCTCTTTAGCAAAGTTGTCAACAAGAGGGGATTTTTAATCAATTTTCTTGTGTTTCTACGCCCAAAAAAAATGGTGTGGTAGAACGTAAACATAGACGTTTTACTTGATGTTGCTAGAGCCTTAAGATTTCAAGCTGGTTTACCCATTAAATTTT
>CATIWJ010169953.1:0-23215 GCA_949640765.1 Croton laevigatus | reverse complement strand
TTTTTTTTAATTAAAATGACAGATTTAATATATGGGGTGTACACTCCAATCAACATAAGAATGAAGATTGTGTTAAAAAAAAAAAAATAAGAATGAAGATTCAAACTTGTAACATACCGATCATAATACAACATTAATCATTATTTTAGGTTCTGAACCCGTAAATATATTACTGTTATATGTATGAAAAATAAAACAATATTATTATAAAAGGAAGGGTCCAAAGGAAATGATAGGTCATAGATTAGGAGTTGTGAGAATATAAATTGTTTGGGATTAAATAAATAAATAATATCATAGCATATATAATTACTTTGCAAGTTGATTTTCTTACACTAAAAAATAGAAATCCAATAAAATTGGACCAATATAAAATATATTTTAAAATAGGGTCATAGGAAGGAAGAATATTTGACAACTTGAGCTGAATAATAATTTATATTTTAGTTAAGAAAAAATATGCTGACCAAGAAAGATTTTTGTTATGAGATTTATCAAATATCAAATTGCATATACGAATGGTACATAAACGCAATTTTAAATTAGAACAATTATTAGACTTCTGGTTGTAACTTCACGTACAATGAAAGATTACATAATAAACTATGCAAAATTAAAATATTGAAAAATACAGATCCGGAAACACTATGGTTGGTAACATACACACACCATTTTTAGAAGAGGAGATCATGTGTCCTATACATATACTTGCAAAAATTCTAGAATGGGGAGGAAATTGAGTTTACCATTTTTAATTAGAAGCTAAGTTTTAAAAATTAAGTAAATAGTAAAAATAGAGAGGGCTATTTTTGGTATTACAAGGATAAGAAATGCAATTTTTTTTAACATAGATATAACTCACGCACTCGGATGTAGAGAGGATGATTCGAATTCTGTCCGCTTGGACACGAGGGCAGGTTGTTTACCAACTCTACTGGACTCAACCACGATAAGAGATGCAATTTGGCATAATACAATTTCAGACTAATTCACTCTACTTTGATTACTAATTTTATCCAGATATTAAAATAAGCAACTAATTGAATGGATTGTAGTTATATACTATTAAAATAATCAACTAATTGAAAGAATTGTTATTATATACTAGTAAAATTTTTTTAATCAATTTTTGGTGAGTAATACAAATTCATAACATAGAAAAAAGTAGTTTGGTGCACAAAAGCATCTAGCGATTATGCAAATTCGATGAAGGGCTGCACTCTAATGTAAGTACCTTTAGTTTGCATTTTTTTTTTTTACCAAGAGACTGATTCAAGGACTCCAACCTATAACATTTTGGTCATTTTCTCGAAAACTTTACTTTCAAGAATTTAATTGAATATATTTTATATATCATGATAGCTGAACTATGATTAGAAAAATGCAAGATATGTAATGGGATTTGAGGAAAAGAGTCAAAAAAACACAAAAGAGGGTACTGATAATACAGAGTTGGTATTATATTAGGTTTCCGCAACAAATAATAATACTCACCGCATGACCCATATGCTACAGCTTGTTAATTGCTTGCTAATTACAATCTTGTACATAAAGAAAAAGAGAAAAGAAGGCTTGACCAAACAAACCCCATTAAAGATCTTAAGCTCTATTTCCGAGAATTTTAATGAGCGGACAAAGTTAAATAATCCAGAATGAGAGTTGGCAATGTCAGTTGCTAGCTATCACTAACTATAATTAAACCACTAAAATACACACTTTAGAATAATTAATCAATGTTAAAGGTGAAATTAAATTTTGTAAAAGGTACGAGTTTTTAATGATTTTACGGTGGCAGTGGCGGTGGTTAATCATCAACAGCTCTCTTTTTTATGCAAGCGTGGGTATAAATCCAGCACCTTTGCCATTACTCTTCTCTTTCACTCTCCTTTCTTTCAATTTCACACTTACCCATCTTCCATCTCTCTCTCTCTCTCTCTCGTCTCTACACCTTAAAAAGCTCTTCAATTTTCTTCTATTTCTGGTTGTATCTGTGTTTATGGGTGAGTGCGTGTTGGAGGTGTGTGGCAGTGTCTTGCAGAGAGTGTGAGCTGAAAAAGCAGAGGAGGGATTTCAACATAATAGACTACAGAGTCCAAAAATTCAATAAAGTTGTTTGTGAGTGGTAGAAGACTAGAAATAAGAGCAGCAGTACCAAAAGTAGCACAGAATCTGAAATGAGTATCTTTCTCTTGCCACTTTTAGCTGTGTTTTCTCTCTCTCTTTCTTTCTGCGATGTTCAACTCTGACTAGGGTTTTGAATGGGCTATTTATTGTCCTGAAATCAATGTTCTTTTGTTTGTTTATTCGACTGCTTCTACTAGAACCTTTTGCAGCTTTCTTTCAACTTTCTTTTTCTGAGTTTCTTTTGTCTTGTGGGGTGCTTTATTTCTTGTAATCTTAGTCCACTTCTACTTCACTTGTTGCCTGCCTTTGCAATTCAACTGATTTGATCTTTGGTGCAATATTCGAATCTGGGGTGTCCAGTTTCTGCATTGTTTCGGGTTTTAATCCAATTAGTTCAAGTGGGTATTTCTATTGCTGTCATTGTTCCTTTGCTTTACATAATTTATTTTTATTTGGATGGAATCTGGCTTTTCAAGGAATATCTGGACACTACACTGAATTGTGAAATTTCTTATACTGTAAGTTCGAACTTTGTGGTTTTCCTTGAATCTTGTTAATGAAGCTATGTTATAATATTTGTTATGAAACCAAATGTTCTTTATTAGAATCTTTTTTCTAATTTTGATCTTCTTATTTTTCTCTCTATTGGCTTTATCATTTTGATCAATTAGAATATTTTGGGAGTGGTTAATTTTGAGTTTCACTTTTATTGTTCTAGATTCCTAAGAAACACAATTGTGAAAGGAAGGCATCTCTGTTGGCTATTTTGGCAATCCTTGTCAAGAAGAGATGGAAACGGGTGACAGGGATAAATTTGAGCTGGAGAAGAGGGGCGAAAATCGTATGAACTACCACTCACCTGGTAGTATGTCTGCAGACTGGAGATTTAGCAGCACCAATGCCACAAATTCATCATTGGGTTTTGTTTCTACTGATAATCAGATGCCGTCATTTAGAGGAGATCTGGTTGGTGTTTCTTCTTGCTCTTCTGCTTCTATGGTGGACACATTTACTCCAGGCCTAGGCCTATGGGACCACTCTACAACCTCACAGAACTTGGGGTTTTGTGACATTAATGTCCAAAATAATGCAAGCACTTCAAACCCAATAGGAATTAGAAAAGGCGGTCCTGGCTCTTTGAGAGGTGGTATGGATATGGGTTGGAATTCACCAAGCTCCATGCTTAAAGCCGGCTTATTCTTGCCTAGTGTTCCTGGGGTACTCCCTCAGAGCTTATCTCAATTTCCTACTGACTCTGCTTTCATTGAGCGAGCTGCGAGGTTCTCAAGCTTCAATGCTGGAAATTTTAGTGATATGGTCAACCCTTTTGGAATTCCTGAGTCTATGGGTGTTTATTCTAGGGGTGGGGGCATGATGCAAGGACCACAAGAGGTTTTTGCAGCTAGTGGGATGAAAGCAGCATCTGCTGGACAACCTCAAAACAACAGTATGAATGTGTGTGAAGGTTCGAAGGATGCTTCTTTGTCAGCTGAACATGTGGGCATGGAAGGGAGCCCACTCAATAATGAGAAAAGAAGTGATAGCCTTGTAAGATCTCATGATGAAGCAAAACAAGGTGTTGGTGGGTCTGGTAATGATTCTGAGGAAGCTGAATTCAGTGGCGGTGGTCATCAAGATGAACCATCGACGTTGGAAGGAAATGGCAGGGAATCAACTGCCATGAGTTTTGGCTCAAAGAAAAGGAGAACAAATAGTCAGGTAGGAATCTCACTTGCTATTTGTTTCATTATTTTTCGGCACCTCAATTAGATTTTAATAATATGCAAAATCTTCCCTGGTTATAGGATACTGAGCTTGATCAGGCCAAAACCACCCAACAATCCGTTGAAGCTGCAAAGGATAAACCTGAAGTTCAAAAAGGAGATCAAAATGTGAATTCAGCTCCCAATAAGAATGCTGGAAAACAAGGTAAACAAGGATCTCAAGGTTCAGATCCACCAAAAGAAGAATATATTCATGTCAGAGCTCGAAGAGGTCAGGCAACAAATAGCCATAGTCTGGCTGAAAGAGTAAGATTCTATATTAATTATTTAATTAGTTTAAATCAACCGTCATTATAGTGTTTGGCTTATACTTGATTGGTTCTGGTAACAGGTGAGAAGGGAGAAGATTAGTGAAAGGATGAAGTTCCTGCAAGACCTTGTACCTGGTTGCAGCAAGGTTTGTTTATTGAAATTGTTGACTTAAGGACCCTGGTTAAGTTGTCTGTATAGTTAAAATGCTTTAAGGTTCAGCGTCAATTTAATTTTTCAGGTCACAGGCAAGGCAGTGATGCTAGATGAAATTATCAACTATGTGCAGTCATTGCAACGCCAAGTTGAGGTATGTTAGTGAGACACTTTTTTGTTTTTCCTTCCTTTACTTGTTTAGAATTAACTAGTACAATGCGCATTAGAAATTCAATTCAAGCAACAGTTATGTTTGGATAACATTACACTTTTACACTACTTATGTCAAGGATTGTTTTAATGGATGCGAGTTTTTATTGTCACAAAACCATTTTTTATAGTATAATCAAATAGTTTGAGAACTTGTCTTTTGACTTTTTTTTTTCCTAATTCATATTTTTCCTTTACTACTCTACTGCTGCTGCATTGGAATTTACCTTGTCTTTCTTTTTTTCCTTTTTCAGTTTCTATCAATGAAACTTGCTACAGTCAATCCAAGGCTTGATTTTAACATAGAAGGGCTCCTTGCAAAAGATGTAAGTGAATATAGGTTTTGTTTTGCATCAACCTGAGGGCTGGCTTATTTATAATTCAAATGCAATTTACTTGAGTACTAACACAAGTTTATACATTCCTGTTGCCATAATAAAGTTGATTGTGCCTATTATTTATGCAGATCCTTCATTCGCGAGCTGTTCCCTCATCTTCACTGGCATTTTCTCCTGAAATGCCTATGGCTTATCCTCCATTTAATACATCTCAACCTGGTCTTATTCAAGCTGCTTTTCCTGTAATGGAGAGCCACTCTGATGTGTTTCGAAGAACCATTAATTCTCAATTGACACCAATGACTAGCGGATTCAAGGAGCCTACTCTGGTAAAACTTGGTCAATTTATGGATTTTTATTTTCCTGCTCATTTAGCTTTCTAGAAACTCAGCTTTTGGTAAAAATGTCCTTTTTTTTATGAAGGGTTATTTTAATTGGCATGAACTCAACCGATATTTTGGGTATGTGGCTGTTGGATTCTTGGACATCCTATAGTCTCTAGTGGTAGTTATGAATTAATACCGGTATATGTTTATGTTTGCTTTTTGTTTTTTATACGATGAGATTTCTGACGGGGTTGGTCAAATATTGGTAAAAATTTGTCAATATCGGACTTTTTGTTTATGTAGTAATCAAACAGCATATTGAAAATTAATGATATTAACTTCATACTTAATTCTATTGTTGATGTAATAGTAATCAAACAGCATATTGAAAATTGTTGATATTTAAAAAAAAAAAGAAAAAAAAAATTGTTGATATTAACTTCATACTTAATTCTATGTATTTACCAGCTACCTAATTCATGGGACGATGAGATCAACAATGTTGTCCAAATGGGCTTTGTAACAAGTTCTTTGCAAGATAACCAAGATATAAGTGGTATACCTGATTGATTTCATCTGATTGACATCGCAAATTCTAAGAACACTTGTAAACTGAATGCAAAATTGTCATCTTTGTTGCAGGATCACTGCCTCAAGGTCACGTGAAAGCTGAACTTTAAAGATTCAATCTCTTTTTTGTGATTTACTACTAATTTTGAGGATAAGAAGTATGCTAGAGGATAATCGCATCAAATTACAAAGGTGATGGGGGAACAGATTCCTGTAACTGGCTGGCATAAAGCTTGGAAGGGGTTAGTTTTGACTTGAGAGCTCAAGAATCTGTTCTGTTGCATCATGGAAGCAGGGAGTTGGCATTTTGCCTTTGGATATGGAGATGCTTTTATCATATGAGCTTTAAAAGTAAAAGTTGTTAGGAGTACTGAAAATAGTCTGAGCTTGAATAGACTGATGAAATGTAATGTATAGATTGAATTGTGATGGATATAGGCAAATTATATAACAGGGGAAGCTCATGTCAGTGTCATCTCAAATGAAAATGGGCTTTGTAATTTATAAATCAATGGAAAACCAACCTTGCTGACATTCTGTGCATGTGTTTCGATGATGTATATAGTACACAGAATAGTTCCTTCCTTTCATGAAAAGGAGGAAGCTGAAATCAGAATAGTGTACTCTAAAGTGAAAATGATAACATTAAAGATGAGTTCTTTCCAGCGAAAAATAAAAAAATAAAAATAAAAAAAAAAAATTTGAGATTGATATTTTTTTTATTATCATATTATGGGTTATATGTAATATGTTTACTCTAGGAACATGGAATAAAATAAGGAATATTTTACTAATTTTTTTTCCCAATCAAAGCGTTACGGAGATTATAAAATTTGAAGTTTCAAAAAATGTAAGTTGTGAAAATCTCGAATAGAAGATAATTACAAATTTTTGAAGTTTCATGAAATGTAGATTGTGAAAATCTCGAATAGAAGATGATTACAAATTTCTGATTTATTAGTGACTTCTTTATAATAATAAAATAAAATTTTTTGAAAGAATCGTCTATAAGCCATATCAAGTGCATTTACCACTAGCATGCAAATAATGAAAAATTTTTATTGGGTGAAAGAAAAAATAGATTTATTTTATTTGAAATATTAAAAATTTTGAAATAATACATGTTTGAATTATTCCATTTCGGACCTTAACAGTTTAAAACGGCTCTTCGCAGTAGTACGGTGGAAAAAAAAAAAGCCAATAAATTCCGTTCCCGCCAAATATCACTTGGGCCAACGGAAGACAGCGAACACGATGTCCAGCACCTCAAATTATTATTGCTCCTTGCTAAAATTCTGCTGCGAAACTAGAAACCAGACCCAGGTTAAGAAGCTTCATTGCCAAATAATCAAGACCTTAACAAATCCAGAAACCTTCTTATATAATAATCTCATTCATACTTATAGCAAACTAGGAAACCTACGATATGCACATCACTTGTTCGAAGAAATGCCCCAACCGAATTCTTTTTCTTGGAATACAATCCTTTATGCTTATTCGAAATCTGGGCATCTCTCAGAAATGAAAGAGATCTTCAATCTCATGCCAACCAAAGATGGCGTCTCTTGGAACTCACTTATTTCAGGTTATGCGTCCTGTGGTTGGGTTTCTGAGGCTGTTAAGGCTTATAACTTGATGTTGAGAGATGGAGTTGTTAATTTGAATCGGATTACATTTTCAACCATGCTTGTATTGGCATCAAGTCAAGGTTGTGTTGATTTGGGTAGGCAGATTCATGGCCAAATTGTGAAATTTGGTTTTGGAGGTTATGTTTTTGTGGGCAGTCCTTTAGTTGATATGTATGCAAAAATGGGTTTTGTTTATGAGGCAAAGCAGGTTTTTTATGAGATGCCAGAAAGGAATGTGGTAATGCATAACACAATTATCACAGGACTTTTGCGACATGGGATGATAAAGGATTCAAAGACACTATTTCACACTATGAAAGAAAGGGATTCCATTTCATGGACAACAATGATTACAGGGCTCGTACAAAATGGATTGGGGAAAGAAGCTATTGATTTGTTTAGATGTATGAGACTTGAAGGTCTTGCTATGGATCAGTATACGTTTGGCATTGTGTTGACTGCCTGTGGGGGCCTTACTGTCTTAGAAGAGGGCAAACAAGTTCATGCCTTTGTAATTAGGAGTCATTATGACGATAATGTCTTTGTGGGCAGTGCACTTGTTGACATGTACTGCAAGTGTAAAATTATCCCATATGCAGAAGCAGTTTTCAGGAAAATGAGACACAAGAATGTTGTGTCATGGACTGCAATGTTAGTTGGTTATGGCCAGAACGGATTCAGTGAAGAAGCTGTCAGGCTTTTTTGTGACATGCAGAGAAAAGGGATTGAGCCAGATGATTTTACTTTAGGAAGTGTAATAAGCTCATGTGCAAACCTAGCCAACTTAGAAGAGGGTGCCCAATTTCATTGTAGAGCCCTAGTTTCTGGGTTGATTTCTTTTATAACAGTGTCAAATGCGCTTGTTACTTTATATGGTAAATGTGGGAACATAGAAGATTCCAATCGCTTGTTCAGTGAGATGAAATTTAGGGATGAGGTCTCTTGGACAGCATTGGTGTCAGGGTATGCTCAATTTGGAAAAGCCAATGAGACAATTGAATTGTTTGAAAGAATGTTAGCCATTGGTCTGAAACCTGATGCTGTCACGTTCATAGGAGTTCTTTCAGCTTGCAGTAGAGCAGGATTAGTGGAAAGAGGGAAGAAATATTTTGAATCAATGCTGAAGGAACATAGAATAAATCCTGTTCCTGAACACTACACTTGTATGATTGACCTTTTTAGTCGAGCTGGAAAGTTAGAAGAAGCCAAAAGTTTTATCAATAAGATGCCTTTTCGTCCTGATGCAATTGGCTGGTCTACTTTGCTCAGCTCATGCAGGCTTTATGGTAATGTGGAAATTGGGGAATGGGCAGCTCATTCTCTTCTGGAAATAGAGCCCCATAACCCAGCAGCTTATGTTTTGCTCTTGAGCATCTATGCTGCTAAAGGAAAATGGAATGATGTGGCTCAATTAAGGAAGGGAATGAGAGAAAAGGGAGTCAGAAAGGAACCAGGATGCAGTTGGATCAAATACAAGAGCAAGGTACACATTTTCTCTGCAAACGACCAGACGAGTCCATTTTGTAAACAGATATATGCTGAGCTAGATAAATTAAACCGAAAGATGATAGAGGAGGGATATGTCCCAGATTCTAGTTCAGTTCTTCATAATGTTGTGGAGTCAGAGAAGATACAGATGCTTAACTACCATAGTGAGAGGCTTGCAATTGCTTTTGGGTTGATATTTATTCCTCATGGCCTTCCTATAAGAGTAGTTAAAAATCTGAGAGTATGTGTAGATTGCCACAATGCCACTAAATACATTTCTAAGATAACTCAGAGGGAAATTCTTGTACGAGATGCTGTTAGGTTCCATTTGTTCAAAGATGGAACATGTTCATGTGGAGATTTTTGGTAAAATGGTTCTTGTACCTTTCTAAGATTTTGTATTACATCTTAGATCACCTGGAGAAAATAGGTAATCAAATATCTATGGACGTGAAGCTGCACTGGCACATCACTGGTCTACTTACATACTCGATTACTGGATCAATAATTTTTAAGACCTTCATAATGTTAAACACAATGCAACTATGACATCAAGGATCTTCTTGTTGAAAACATCGGTATGTTCCACTATGAACTGTGCCCTTATCTCACTTAATTCTACTACAATTGATTTTTCAAATTGACAAATCAGGTGACTTCATGTCATCTATGTTCTAGGTACTCCTTCGTGGAACTTAGTTTTCTAACCCAATTCATCAGCCAGAACTTATTGACATATAACTAACATATTTAAGCAGTACATGCATATCTTTGATTTTTTGGATTGAGATGCTAATGGCAGCCCAAGGTGCTGCTGAAATTGGCTATTTATGTCTTGTTAACTGTGTGATCGAGGTATAAGAAGTCATCATGTCTGTAATTGTTTTCTTTATTGATACAGTTAATGTGACATACATTATCCTTTCTTAAAGATGTTCTCTTGGAAAAGTTGTAACTCCGTTTATGTGATTTTCATCAGTAAATATCATACTTTTAGAAGCACAAGCACTATAATTCATTGGAAACTCAGCAGAACTTAGTTTGAATCCTTTTTCTTGTTTGATGCAGTACCCAAAATCTAGGATGTTTCACATTACTTTATGTTAATTTTAACACCACCGTCTGATATAAGGTTTTTTATGTTTAAACTAAGACTTCAAAATAGCCAAGTCCTTTCTCAATTACAAGCAGAATCATAGTTTTGCAATAACAAAATAAAATTGTGTAAGGAAATCCGAGTTATGTTCATAGTGAAATATCTTAAAAATTAAAATTGATCCTTTATTGCATTATGTCGGTATTACAACCCACTGCATTTTCTTTTCACCTTCAATCAACACCTTGGCACAAAGATTTAACCATGAAAGAAGCAAAATATTAATAAATAAGAAAATGAGCCTTTTTCTGACCTAAACTTACAAAGATTATGAATATGTAAAAGGTAAATCTGAAGAACACAGGTAATTTCAAGGTCTTGATCGGAATTGATACAGGTAATTTAAAGACAAACTTCTTTTATGCATCTGTTGTTTTTGTGGACTCCTCTTGACTTTGATTCTGGTTCTGCATCATCAGAAGAAGAAAATATATTTAAAGTAAATGCATAATAGATGGCATCTCATTATGGGATTAGCTTGGCCGACAAGATACCTGCAACCGACTACATATCTCAATTACTTCAGCTACAGGGGCGCAATCACCAAAGTTCCTTTCAATAAACTGGTAAGCAATGCCACTCCTTCCTCTGCCGACTACAAAGAGTCCGCCTTTGATTTCTCCCTCTCCTTTGAAGTTTTGCTTCATTCCCATCACTTTTGCACGCTTGTAATTTGCAATAGCTCTTGGGTTCAAAATAAATCCTGATATGAACTTGTCCTTCAGGAGTTGGCCGCCACCAAGAGCTTTAAAAAATCCCATATCCCGATCATAAAGTACAACACCACCCCAATACCGGGGCCAGAAGTCTGTTACCTGCAGAACAACAACAATAGATGTAGCAGGTCAAACGAGGACTTACTGAATGGCGAGAAGATTGAAAGTTCAAATGTACCTCTGACTCTATATATTCATGGAGAAGAGCAATTAGCTGAACTCCTAGTGCATCAAACATTGGTTTCTTGGCATACAACTGGTGAGCTTCAGCTCTGCACATGATGCACCTGTTTTGAAATTCAAGAAACGCACAAGAAAGATGTCAGTTTCACCAGTCAATGTTATTTTTTACCATGCTCAAAATGGGATTTACGGTTATTCAAAGAACGGAAGATGTTCAAGTCATTTATGGGTTCTTGAATTGTTTCGTTACATATCGGTCATTTTCTATAATAAAAATCTTAGCATTTTTATGTGTACGGTGTACCTAGTCTTTAAATTAAATTTATACTATTATGCAAATATTGTAATGCCATGAAGCAGAACTTTAGTGTTTACCCAGGACGTCTAATGCAGAAGAGAACTGCTGGTTTATCTCGCCATAATTCGGAGGCCTTCATTGGGGGTGACCGGGTCTTCACTAAACGCTCCATCCCAATTTTGTACTCAGGGGTTAGTTTCTCAATTGATATGTTCTCAACGACAGAATAAGAGGCGACTTCATCAACAACTGGCGGAGGTTGTACACAACCACATGCTCGAGCTTCAGCTGGCGCAGCAGCAACAATACCCTTAAATACGTATCCATCTTTAATTTTGAAGTCAGCCAGTGATTTGTCATAATTCATTCGACTACCACTAGCATATCTTGATGTGCTCTGCATATTTTTTGATTTGACAGAACCAAAACTCTTGAAAATGCTATCATTTCCAGATGCTGTGCTGCTAATTTTCTTTACAGGCAAGTTATATGTTTTAGGCGAAGGTTCTTTACATGCGTTGCTTCTATCTGTGAAACGGGCAATATGACCTCTCTTCATCCCAAACTGGGTAGATAGTTCTCCACTGCTCATGTTGAGAAACTCCAGCAAACATTTACCGGATGCCTCTAGCTTATCTCCATACTGCATCAGAGCACGATCATGCAGGTATGATCTTATTTCCAATGCATCCTGGAATAACAGAAACAGAATACCAGAACTTGATTAGTTGAAAGAACAAAAATTTAAAAGCTAATCATATGAAACCAACCTTTTGCATTTGTGTCATGTTTATTGACTGCATATCCTCTGAGTTCATAACCTTCAAGGTCGGCACATCATCCCAACCATCTTCTAATAACTTTGGTAGCAGTTCCTTCAAAACTCCATTCCCTATAAAATCCTCTACTGAAAAGGAAGCCATTTTCTTTCACGGTAGAGAAGAAACTGTGTTATAATTGTTAGAGCAGCTATTCAGACATAAAACAGACCTTGAGCACAGATACATACACACAACTTAAATGAGCATGCTGTGATAGTTTTGGAGCATGATTGTGTTACCCTCTGCATTAAATGAGTCTCAATGGCCTTGCACTGGGGGAAAAAATAATAATAAAGGACAAGTTTAGGTGAGAAATATTCAACGAATCTGATTATCAGGTTTACTAGGATATTTCTTTACATTTTATAGTTATACAGAAATTAGTAGCTGGAGAATTGATATTTGTTTGATCTAAATTTTTTATTTTAATATTCCCATATGTTATCTATTGGTATTAAATATACAAAACATCGAAAGTTGTATATCAAGATTTGGTATCAGGTGGGGTTGGTATAGGAAAAGTATACGTACGAAATAACAGTGACTAAAAGCAGGAAATAATAGCAGGAAAAACGGCAACATTGGAGACTGAGGGGAAACAAGAAGGTTTAAAACAATAGAGAGTAATATCCAAAGGAATTAAAAACAACTAATAAGATTGTTTATTGTTAATGATGTAACATAACAGATGGATTAGAAGATTGCCGGCCAAAACCTGCCAAAAATTTCATGTGATGCATATTTTAAAAATAAATAAATGCCAACTTGCCTAGCCAAATTGTCTATCATCCAATGCTGTAGGATTTCTTGTAAAAGAGAAGATAACTACCCCATCTCTATCATGTACACAAACAAAATCCGCTTCTGTCATCTCACTTTCAGTATTTTTTATGCTGCAGTTGTTTAGTTGTTATGGTAGTGATAAGATACCGAATTTATGACTTTTTTTAGAAAGTAACAAATGGATTCTATATTTGAAAGTTCTTCATTTACTCTAGAAAATTTTAATTAGATAAAAAAAAAATCTCCATTCAAACAGTTTGCTGCAGATTTGTATCTGCTTATGTGTGTTTAAATATTTTTTTCAATCTGAACTTCCCATTGCCTGTGCAAGGAACCGTACCAATCATAACTGGGATATGGGGGAAAATATAAAATTTTCCTGCCGATTGTTCCACAAAAGGGCAAAAAAAAAAATATATGGTGCAGGGGGGTTAGTCCTACATTTGTGTGAGCTAATTTTTATTTCCTCCCTCAAAATAAATTTTTCCTTTGATTCATTAAGTTTATTGACCTATTTCAAAGATGATAATGATCTTGCAAGTTGTCTGAAACATTTGGGTTGAATGCATGAATCTGCAATGGTACTATGGTAGCATTTCCTATAATGAATACAAATCTCTGAAAAACGACAATTAATTTTACCTACTTAACATGCTTCACTAGCTAACAATATTATTAGGATGAGATATGTCTTTGGCTGCAATTAACTACAGTTGCAAAACGAAAAAATTGCAAAATACATTATTGTTACAATTTACAAGGTAAAGGTGGAGGTAGGAAAACTGGGCACCTTATTCAAATGCCTGAGGATTTTCTCAGCCATCTGCCTTGTACTACCATTCCCATGATGGAAAGCACTGATCAGAGTGGCAGGCAACAGCCTATCCTGTGATATATCCGAAGCAGACTTATCACCACCTTTCATCAAGAATCTCTCAATAACCCAAAAAGATTTTTGCCACAAACATTCTTCTTTGTGCTCTTTAAGGATATTCAGAACGTGACGTATAGCATTAGCTTCACTCAACATGCTAACGCTCTTGTCTACATCAACTTTATCATCTAACAAAGTACATATAGCAGATAAAGCAGCATCTACAACCTCAACATTCTCATGGTCCAAACATGCCAGTAGCCTATCTACCACTTTTGCATCCACCAAACAGAACGTGTTTTGTGAGGAACATGCACCTCTGTGAACTGGACAGACAGGTATTTTCATTTTCTTAGAAGAACGTAGGAACCTGGGTAATGCTTGCTTCCATGATTTTGTCTTCTCCATTTTTGGTGGTTTTGATAAATTTATTGATTCTGCTGAGAGATTCTCCAGGCCAATTGCTGATAATCTCTGAACTTCATCACTCGATGTTCTCATTAGCAATTCTGTAAATGCTAATGTGAGATTGTAGTTTCTTGCTAGAGACAGTATTTCTGGTTCATAAAGTGTTGTAGTGAATCTAACTAGAACTCCCACTAGACCTTCTATGTAACTGCTTGTATACCTGCTAGTTTTCATCCCACTCATCTGGATTTGATTGATTGTTTGTAGGATTGAAGGGATTGTGTTCTTTTGGAGTAGAGCTAGATTTAGTGTTAGATTCTGGTGGGGCAGTTTAGCTAGAAATTTAGCTGAAATGGCCTGCTTTTCTGTGATTTTGGTTGAAGTCTGTCCTAAGAGTAAGTTCTCAGGCAAACCTCTTGTCTTGCATAGTCTTTCAACAAGCATGTTTCCCATTTGAGATGAGAGTTCGATGAGTAGCTTAATTGCTGCAACTCCAAGCTCTTCATGAGGGTTATTGATGAACTCTATCAATGTGTAACTTGCTGGAGCCTCTCTGACCAATGATACTATAGTGTCAACAGAATTTGGGAACTTCATCAGGGATAAAAGAATTCTTATAAGGTTAATGTTAAGCTCCTCTGGATTTGAGTTATTGAGCATGTGGATGATGTTGTACAAAACATAATCAGAATTTAGCTTGTGTCCATGAGAGTTTACTTGGAGATTCTCAAGTTCAAGTCCTGTCTCAAAAATATTTGCAAGAATTGCAGCAGCTTCATTTTTTGAGTTCATTGGTTCATTGTAGATTCTTCGAGCGAACATCTCTTCATACATGATTTGTATGATTCCAGCTTTTGTCAATATTTTGGCACTTGGAGAATAAGATGAAATTTGTGCTAGAGATTTAAATGCTGAACTTCTGTTCAAAGTGTTCCCTCTATGCACCATCTGGATGAGAGCTGGAGAAGCCTTCTCTGCAACATAGGTTTTACTGTCATTTCCAAGGGTAATTTCCCCGAGGTAACTTGCCATTTCTGTCTGCATCTCCTCACAACCTGTTTATATGTTGATTGTTGCATTTGATCAAACATATATAACCATGATTATAAATATGTATACTGTTTGATTTTAGACTAATTAGGAGTTTCTCAGGTTACCTTGATTTAGATGATTTAGAAGGGGATCGAAAAGCCCATTTTCCGCCATGTGCTTGATATTTTCTGGTGACTGCTCTAGGTTCTTTAAGATTTCATTTGCCTTTTCTGAAGAGAAGGCATCAACAGACTGATTGTATTTAGTTCTGACCAGCATTAGAATCCCCCCGGGAACTGACCCAATTTTTTGGCACAATAATTCGGACCTTGACAACTCTAGTAATAAAAGTAATGCTGCATGCCTAATCGGCATGTGACTGCTTGACAACAGCTTGATTACAGTTGAAATATCCACCACATTAGCAATCATTTCCTGCAACAGAAAACATATAGAGGTTATAATTTTGAGAAAACATATAGAGGTTATAATTTTGGTTAACTTCATTTTTTCCCTATACTAAGAAAGAAAAAGAATTGAACCTTGCCATCATCATCCACATCTGCCAATTGTCGTAATAGTTCCAGAACCGCACATCTAACATCTCTATCTTTGTACTCAAGAAATTTACGAAGAAGTGGCAATATTCCAGCATTACAGACTTGAATCTTATTGTAGTGCTTTCTTGCACAGATACCTTGCAAATCTCTTATTGCTTCAAATACCATACTAGCTGAACTTGCAAGAGTCAGCGCTGTACGACAAATCTTGATCTTTCCTGCCTCATTTCGTGCTTCCCACTCCTCTATTGTGGTCTTCAGAGCTATGTTAGGTCTCAAAACTTTACTCGACAGCTTCTGCCCCGTGATCGGGCAGAAAATTTCATCTGAGTTCTCGAATTCTTTAAACCACTCTAGAATCGCATTTCTTTCGTAGGTTACTCCACTTTCTAAAGTCACTGGATCATCCATTACCTGCTTTGTTAATGGACAGTAGAAAGTGTTATACAGAGGTTCTGCATAATCAATCGTCTGTTGCGATGCTAACAAGGACCTGCTTCTGTGATGTTGTTTACTTCCACTGCTAAGGCTTTTCTTTTTCAGAAACTCAATCAAATGAGGCACTTTGAAAACCTGATCGTTACCTGTTGAAACGTCAAGTTTGATGGAGTACAAATCTGATTCTGTTTCTTCACCATGCTCCTCTTTAGTTTCTTCAGCCTGCAAATCTTGAGCTTGAACAAAATCAAAGTGCACCTGCTGCATTTCATTTGCGAGAGGTTCTGTTTCTTTGTCATGTTTCTCTTTAGTTTCTTGAGCCTGCAATTCTTGAGCTTGACTGAAATCAAAGTGCAGCTGCTGCATTTCATGTGCAAGAGACTGGACAGCAAGTTGAGCATAGCTTTGGTTCTGAAATGTGGATGAAGGTATCGTACTCAAGCAATCTCCCATGTGTTTTATAGCCTCCTCCAGCTGTTTTATGGTGGTTTTCAGGTCAGAATCTGACATTGTGTTGTTGTATCGGAGGGATTTGTATATGAGACCTTTGGCTACATTAACTTCACCGGACAGTGATTGCAGAGTGTTGATGGCATTTTCTGGGGTAGATTCACTAGTCTGCAACTCCATAATGGACGGAATAATACGGTAAAAGTAGCATCCAATTTCAATAAAAGTTTCCTGCTCTACCGTTATCTGTGCTACAGATTCTATTATCTCAGCAATTACTGCCACCAAGGATTCAGTAACACTAGCGATTCGAGTTCCACCTTCGTTGGACTACAGAAAAGAACCAAAAAACTTGTACAGATTATCATTTTCCTGGTTTGCTAACCATTAATTATTGCTAGATTATTATTTCTCTACCATTATAAGATTATAAATAAAACTGAAAAATAAAAAAGCAGTTAAAAGCTCATACCGACATCCAACCGGAGCTTCTTTTGCTGCTTTACTCTTCTGCAAAACTTGGAAAATTAACATACTTTGCTTGAAGAAGACTTTTAATAGCATTATCATAATTACTTTCATAGAAAAATGTTACAAAGTCATTGATGATTTGCTTTGTTTTTATCAAATATGCAATCTGATTGAAAACTGTAACATCTTTCTTGTAAAAAATGTATTGTTGTCTACATAGATGGAGGTGACTGGGTCAGCATTAGTAAAATTTTAATGTGATTTGGTTGAAGGTTACTTTCTCATATTTATAAGTCAACTTGAAAGAGGAAATCGTTCAAAGCTCTAATTATAACAGCCTACATGGAAAGGTGACCGCCAATCCTATCCTGATTCTTAATGTCAGTGTGGTGACCATTTTGCTGTCATTGTAGCAAAATTTATATGCAAATGTTTAGAAGATCAAAATTGGAATTAATTTGAGTTGAGGTTAGCTTATTGTAATTTTTGACTCCCTTTTTTTATAACTTGTTCAACATGTGATATGCTTTCTTTAAAGTTTTCTAAGTTAAAAGATATTTTATTGACTGTTTCAATTCAATGAGGCCAAAAGGCCAACAATTACTTGTTAAATTGGGTATTGTTTGAAAATTTTATCGTGAATTTCCAATCAATATTTTACCAAATTATTATGGTTCCTGAAATTTGGTTACCAACAACTTTGCCTTTTTGAAGGAATGGTCACCTACATTAAAAGTTTTAAAACAGTTTAGTAGTCTGATAATTAGGCTAATTAGTTTAACGATCAACTTTTTTCTATTAACTTTTCAATGGTTGTGAAATGTCAGAATTAGTCAATCTTATTAATTTTCTTTTAGAATTGCTTTCTTTCTTTGTCACAGGAATCAAGCACTGTCTTTAATTTTTTTTTTAAACATCAAGCAATGCCTCCTTTTGACTTCTTCTGCCACCCGACGCCAGAAGTCGGCACTCCATTGTTGGGTACCTATAATGGGATTTCGTGAAATATCCAGCGCACTTTCTACATAATAGCACATCTTCATTGGCAGAATATCCTGCTGATCTTGAAGTCATAGTTTGTAGAGTGATTGAATATTGAAGGGTATGGCTAACTTTTGGTAAGTTGTAGAAATTAGTATTCCAATGTATATAATTATAACAATAATCAAGCAAATAGTGTTGATAGATAACATTTTAAAATCGACCGTTCGATGAATTTCATTTCAATCTCGACTTTCGAATGGTATGCATCCCTATCCCGAGGGCCGTTCCTGACCGTTCTTCGGCCTAGGGCGAAATGAAAAAATGGATCCCTAATTCTATTTAGCATTTGGTAAAGTTTCTAATCCGTAGTTGATAGCGGATAAGAATCCAAATTTGCTGCCAATTCTATCAGCTAACGTTTATGAGTTTTTCGCGAACAGCTAAATATATTTGTCATCGACAAACAAAATTAACCCAACAATGAAGAAAAGAAAATCATTAACGCTCAAAATTTTGTTCAATAGTTAATTAAGAAGGAAAGTGAGAAAAAAGAAACAGCAACAAAATCAGGTACCCAACTATATGTTCTTTTTTCAAAACAAAAAACAACTCTATGTTCTATTATGGCCTTTTGTTTCTTCTTTTCATATGAATTTTTTTATCTTTTTTTTTTTTTATTTCTTGAATTGAGCAGTGAATTAGATTACTTAATTTTCATCGTCCATAAAATCAGCTGAATGATGCACGTCGGCAATGAACTATTTAGCATTCCTGTTGAAATTCTTAAAGTTCTTATTTTTTTTTCAAAGAGAAATTGTTGAAGTTTGTTCTAAATGTTTTTATTGTATATACATGTATCAATTTTAAAGGTTGGGATTTCTTGTTTCTTTTCATGTTGGGATTGTCAAGTTTAATTTCTCAGCTGCAAACATCATATTAAGTTTAATTTGCTCTTATTTCTCGATTACAAAATGAACTCATTTTGTCTAAAAACAAAGAGAATGGAAAAGCCGATCACAACAAAAAAAAAAGGGAAGATATTAAAAGTCCTATCCACAAAAACTAAGAATAAATAGTCATATTAATTGTGCATGGTTTGTTCTACATTTGCGAATCATTATTTTGCTGCAGTAGGGAACAACTATGCTAGTGATTTTTTTCTCTTTTCTACAGTCAAAACCATTGAATTAAATTACAACAACAACAACAACAAATCTTAGTTCCAAACAAGTTGGGGTCAGCTGTATGGATCCTCTAACGGTTAAGCTCTCCAAACAGATATTAAAGAAGAAAGCCTAAGAAATACAGGAGCATTTAACACGATCCTTAGATATTATCAACGACATGGATTTTACGTCTCCATTCAAGCCTGTTATGAATCAAATCCGCGTCGATATCCAAGACTCTTAGATCTCTAGCTATTACTTCTTTCCATATTGTCTTAGGTCTTCCCCTACCCCTCTTGGCCTCCTCGACTACCAAATTCTCACATTTACGCACTGCCGTATGCGGGGGCCTCCGTAGAACATGACCATACCATCGAAGTCTACCTTCTCTTACTTTATCACTAATTTCTGCAACGTGGACTTTCTCTCTAATATGGGCATTCTTTATTTTATCCAACCTTGTATGGCCACACATCCATCTTAACATCCTCATCTCCGCCACATTCATTTTATGGAGATGTTGGCCCGTTGGTGCCCAACATTCACTCCCATAAAGTATTGCTGGCCGCACAACTGTCCGATAGAATTTACCTTTCACCTTAATGGGTATTTTCTTATCATATAGAACCCCTGAAGCACCCTTCCACTTATAACTTTTATATTTTTTTGATAGGTATAGAAATGAAATCCTCATTAACAAATATGGGGAAGAAGCTAAGAACATAAAAAGCTCTTGTGCTTCTTCATAGCAGCTCAAAAATGAAGAAACATAAGGCCTCATCAAAAGGCTATCCAGCTGTTTGTTTTGACATTGGAGAAACATCAAATAAGAATAAGAAGTATTCAGCTAATGATAACAAGGGTAAGAGGGATAAGAGAAAGTTAAAAGAGGAGATTAAAGTGGATTCTGATGAGGTAGTACTCCTCCACTTAAGGTATTTATTTTCATTTATATGTATCTTTTTTATTTAGCCATTAAATGCGTGTTGAATAGCTTTTGAATTGCAGTTGAATTATTTCCAAATTCTTCATTTCTACATCTTCCTAGTTAGTTACAACAATTTTTTTGCCATTTTAGATTTGTTTTTACAACTCTTTAGGATGTTCGGTTGTTTTTTCACTCATTTATGAATGTTTTTAGTTTTAAGCAGTTTTATAAATGTACCTTGTATAGGTGTTGAATTTGAGTTAAATTATTTCAAAATTCTTGATTTCTGCATCTTCCAAGTTAGTTACAGCATCTTTTTTGCCATTTTAGGCTTGTTTTTAAACATCTTAAGGCTGTTCGACTGTTTTTGCACTCATATCTCTGCTGGTCCAGCCGTTGATTATGAATGTGTGTTAAATAGCTGTTGAATTGGAGTTGAATTATTTTCAAATTCTTGATTTCTGCATCTTCCAAGTTAGTAATAGCATCGTTTCTGCTGTTTTAGGTATGTTTTTAAACCTCTTAAGGGTGTTTAGCTATTTTTGCGCTCATTTATGTATTTTTTTGGTTTTGAGTAGTTTTATGAATGTATGTTGAATAGGTGTTGAATTAGAGTTGAAATATTTCCGAATGCTTGATTTTATGCATCTTTTAGTTAGTTAGAGTATTTTTCTACTGTTTTAGGTTTATTTTTACAACTATTAGGCTGTTAAGCTGCTTTTGAGGTCATATCTCTACTGTGCAGCCGTTGATTGTGAATGCATGTTGAATATGTGTTGAATTTGAGTTGAATTGTTTCCAAATTTTTTATTTCTGGATCTTCCAAGTTAGTTACAATATCCTTTTTTTTTTGCCGTTTTAGGCCTATTTTTAAACATCTTAAAGTTGTCTGGCTATTTTTGCACTCATATCTCTGCTATTGTGAAAGTGTATTGAATATGTGTTGAATCTAAGTTGAATTGTTTTCAAATTCTTGATTTTTGCAACTTACTAGTTAGTTACAGCAATTTCTTATGCCGTTTTAGGCCTTTTTGTTAAACATCTTAAAGCTGTCCGGCTATTTTTTGCGCTTATTTATGTATTCTTTTAGTTTTGAGCAGTTTTATGAATGTGTGTTGAATAGCTGTTGAATAACTATTGAATTGTTTTCAAATGCTTTATTTTTTGCATTTTCTAGTTAGTTTAGAGTATCTTTTCTGCCATTTTAGGCATGTTTTTACAACTTTTAGGCTGTCCAGCTGTTTTTGAGGTCATATTTCTGCTGTTTAGCCGTTGATTATGGATATATATTGAATAATTGTTGAATTGATTCCAAATTCTTGATTTCTGCATCTTAATAGTTAGTTACAACATCTTTTTTGCCGTTTTAGACCTGTTTTTAAATATCTTTCGGCTGTCCGGCTATTTTTGTACTCATATCTCTGTTGGTCTAGCCATTGATTATAAATGTGTTGAATAACTGTTGAATTGGAGTTGAATTGCTTCAAAATTCTTGATTTCTGCATCTTTTTAATTAGTCATAGCATCTTTTCTGCCGTTTTAGGCCTGTTTTTAAACCTCTTAAGGGCATCCTACTGTTTTTGCGCTCATTTATGTATTTTTTTAGTTCTAAGCAGTTTTATGAATGCATGTTGAATAACTGTTGAATTAGAGTTGAATTATTTCTGAATGCTTGATTTTCTGCATCTTCTAATTAGTTAGAGTATCTTTTCTACTGTTTTAGGTATATTTTTACAACTCTTAGGCTGTCAAGCTATTTTTGAGATCATAACTCTCCTGTCCAGCCATTGATTATGAATGTATGTTGAATAGGTATTGAATTTGGGTTGAATTGTTTTCAAATTCTTGATTTCTGCATCTTCCCAGTTAATTACAGCATCTTTTATGCCGTTTTAGGCTTGTTTTTCAACCTCTTAAGGGTGTCCGGCTGTTTTTGCGCTCATTTATGTAATCTTTTTATTTTTGAGCAGTTTTATGAATGTATATTGAATAGCTGTTGAATAACTGTTGAATTGTTTTCGAATGATTTATTTTTTTGCATCTTCTAGTTAGTTTAAATTATCTTTTCTGCTGTTTTAGGTATGTTTTTACATCTCATAAGCTGTCCAACTCTTTTTCTCATATATCCGATGTTCAGCTGTTGATTGTGAATGTGTGTTAAATAGCTATTGAATTGGAGTTGAATTGTTTCCAAATTGTTGATATCTCCATCTTCTTGTTAGTTACAACATCTTTTTTGCCTTTTTAGGTTTGTTTGTATTACTTTTTTGGGTATCCGACTGTTTTTAAGCTCATTTATATATATTTTTAATTTTTGAGCAATTTTATGAATGTGTGTTGAATAAATGTTGAATTGTTTCTAAATACTTTATTTTCTGCATATTCTAGTTAGTTTAGAGTATCTTTTCTGCCGTTTTAGGTATGTTTTTACATCTAATAGGTTGTCCAACTCTTTTTACCCTCATATCTTTGTTGTTTCAGCCGTTGATGTGAATGCGCATTGAATAGCTTTCGAATTATAGTTGAATTGTTTCTAAATTCTTGATTTCTCCGTCTTGCTAGTTATTTACAACATCTTTTTTGCCGTTTTAAGTCTATTTTTACAACTCTTAGGCTGTCCGCTGCTTTTTTGCGCTTATTTATATATGTTTTTAGTTTTGAGCAGTTTTATGAATATGTGTTAAATAGATGTTGAATTGAAGTTGAATTATTTCTGAATGCTTAATTTTCTACATCTTCTAGTTAATTAGAGTATCTTTTCTGACATTTTAGGTTTTTTTAACAAATCGTAGGCTATCCGACTCTTTTTACGCTCGTATCTCTTAATGGAATATACACTGCAAAATCTAGGCGAAACTCGGAAACATTTACTTTCAGCACTTGGAATAACATCCAATGGTTAGTATAACAGACTATATACAGTTGCAGGGCAGGTGAGGTTACATAACATAGAACATAAACAGAGATGGATTTCATTATTTACAGCATAATGTAATTATACAAATTATAAATCCTAAGTTTGCTTATTGGTACAGTATGTAGACAAAGAATCAGAAAAATTCGGGTCCAAGGTG
>CATIWJ010169944.1:0-19322 GCA_949640765.1 Croton laevigatus | reverse complement strand
ATTAATTTCAAGAACTCTTTCTTGAAAATGAACTTAAGAAATTTCATAACTTTGTGGAAATATTACAACCTGTGGAAAAATAGCTATATAGAGCAAAAATTTTCACAACAGCTGTGGAAATATTCTCAACCACTGGAACTACAACTCCTGTAATTTTAAGATTAAATTAGAACTCTTCTAAAACAATCTTGAACTTTTTCATTCTGTGAAATAAAAGGAGTAGAATAGAAAACTATTTTTCTTATTTCTTCCTTATGTTCTTCAAGGGAGATGGAAAGAAAATTCTTAGGAAAAATGTCTATAAATGTTATTCACATATATCTTAATTATAAGATAATTATGATCACTATTATTCAAGACAAGAAAAGACTACATCTTTATGCTGAACATGGCTTCAGCCGAGAGGCTATAGATATGTTTGAGAAGATTCCACAGATCGGTTTGAGACCAAATGCTGCGACTTTTATAGGTGTTCTTACTGCTTGCTGTCATGCAGGAAATACCAAATGTTTGCTTTGCTGATCCGGTCGATTAAGTGAAGCTGGAAGCATGATCAATAGAATGCCATTTCAAAAGGATCATGTTGTTTGGTCAATTCTTCTCAGAGGTTGCAGGATCCATGGTGACATTGACTGTGGGAGGCGTGCAGCGGAAAAGATTCTTGAATCACATCCCAGTTGTGCAGTGACTCATATTACCATGGCCAACTTGTATTCCACCAAAGGAAGGTGGAAGCAACAATTGCAAGGAAGATGATGAGAATGCAAAGGTTAGTGAAAGATCCAAGGTGGTCATGGATTAAGGTTAAGGAATGAGTTACTGCATTTGTGCCCCATGATCAGTCTCAAGAGCAGGCCGAAAACATATACAAAATGCTCAATTTGGTATGCTCCAAGACAGGAAAGCCTGCCCATGGAAAACGATTATCTTCCAAACGATGTTAATGATTAGCCGTTAGCAAACATTGCGGCGTGCCTTCGCAATTTGATGCAAGTCAAGTTGGTTAAATTGATGCAGATATTTTTTAATAGCTGCAAATAAAATATGACAAGTCTATATCTAGTGACAAACAAATGCATTTTATTGTTCAAACAAATCAACTCACTTGAAGTTTGAGGAATTTAAATTAGGCTTGTCATGGGATTCAACCCTTCAAATCTAACCATTTGGAGTTTACTTTCAATGCTTAAATACACTTTTATATATTTGAAACTCTACAACAATGTGTATTAACTGCTTTTAACTTCTGAGCTTATCATTAATAAAGCACGAAGATGAATAAAGATCACATAATTAGGACTCCAGCTATGCCTAAGTGGAAGAATAAAAATTACATTACTTACTGAGATTGTTTTCTTCTATATCATCTTCATCAAGCCTTAACAACAAAAGGGGAAAAAATGTAGTTTACATAAACCTAATTTAAGAGCAAATTTGTGGACTGCCTAGAAGAAAGAACCGTTTCATTCTTCATCATCGTTAAGCCAATGGCGAACCACATATACTAGAAAGGATAGGCAGATTGTAACTCCTGAAATGAGAACGGCTACACGAACTGGCAACGAGGAAACATATGCATCCAACACAAAGTTATGCCATGACCAATACCACAAAAATGAGAATAGGGATCCAATCACTGCACCAACCGCCACTTGGCTTAATGTGTGATATTTTTGCGAGACCCGTAGCCATGACTACAAAAAGATCAATATAGTTCAGTCCAGAAGTACTTGATCAATGTAATACTGTGAGTGAAAAATGGTACTTACAAAGTACGACCCAAGTGCCAAGGAAAGTGCATTTACAATTACAGTAAATTCATTTACTCCGTAAGTTTCTGTAACTGCAATATGCAAGAACAGCAAGAAACATTTGTCAAGAATCAAATGAAGAAATTAGAATTTACAAAGAGGAACAAAATCCTCCACTAATTCTCATGGTCGAAATACAAAGAGAAACACATGTCTGCAAGCAAATAAAGAATCTCGAGGTGAGATGGACAAAGTTTCATGCAGAGTTTTAAAGAAACTCTTGCACTGTATTAAAAATTTTCACTCAAACGCCTGTTACAGGCAGACCATTTGAAAAGATTTTGCCTTTTTCCATATAAGTGTTATTAAAAAAAAAAAAATTTACTATTGGCAAAAACTTTAATGAAGAAATGCAACATCATTTCTGGAAATCACAGAATCTGACTGAACTCACTGATGTGAATGTATTTCTCTATAAAATTCATTTATAAAAGATAGAATTTAGTCTAGTTAGTTGAACTGTATAATATTTCATTCCAGGACATTTCAGTATAAAACATTCTCACACCAAATCATAATATACAGAACTTGAAATGAATTTATAAAATTTTAATGGATAGCCTTAGTTGTAATCTTATAACATATTTACCAGTCCGATTATTGCTTGTTAATAAGGGCTTTTGCAATTACAGTGTTACATTTGTTCTTGTTCCATACCATCATACACTTAAAGGATATTAAAAGACTACAAAGATAATAATTTTTTCATGCAGTATCAGTTAGGACCTGAACTTGAGAGCTAAAAATTATGGAAAAATGTGACAATAAGTGGAAGATACAAGAATATGATAGAGAGATAAAGCAAAGATAGAACACTAGGATGGAGAAACTAGAGCTCTAGAAAGGAAAATTGACTCTTCAAACAATTCTGCTATTTCTGTTAATATGCCATAAACTAACTAGTTAAAACAATTTGAATACAATTGGTTTAGTTACATTAAATTCAAAGAACAAAATGAACAACTTTCTTCTACAAAATGTGAAAGTACGGAATTCCAAGTGAATAAATCAAAAGTTTGTGCAATTCTTTTCTACCGAACATGGCATAAAGTTTGATGACCGCAAAGTTTTAAGTATTGAGCTAAACATCTAGTCATAAAATATTGGGATATAATCACTTCAGTATGTGGCAATATTAAAAAAGAAAAAAGGGTTAGGAATTACTTGCAAGAACAAAAAACACAACAGTGTAGAAGAGGCACTGTGCATGTGAAGATGGCATCCCAGGATCAGATTTCGAATTCGGGAAAGGTCTCTCCTGGTTGAGTACTTGTTTGAGTGATATTGAGAGAGTAGCATTTAATACAGACCCCATGGCAATCCACAAGGATTCAGGATCATGACTCCAAAGAACATAAGCACCAAATATGGCAGATACCAACCACTTGCTCTGTACCAAAAGCATTTAACTAACAATATCATGCAAAATTTATTTTCACTAATTCCCAAAAGAAAATTCAGAACATGGTAACATCAAAACAAATTAGAATGATAAAAGAACTCAAATATGGTACTTGTAGGATTGAATCTTAGGGCCCTTTAGAACAAATGAATTCCATAAAATTTTGAGGGATTATTTGCATATCCCCTTTGTCATGTTTGGAAGTTAAAAAAAAAAAAAAAAAAACATTTGAATTTGAAGTTTAAATTAGTCATTTTAAAGATATTAAATTCATTTGCATATGAATTTATTATATTATGAAATCATTTACAAATGAATTCTACAACCTTAATTTATTGATTCCAAATTGGGGGTAATATTAACATATAAAACTAGGAGCAATAAAATTTCCAGTCTTTTATAGGATTATATGCAGAATTCATTTGTACATAAATTCAAATACTTAGTATCTTATATATTAGTTAGCATAGTTCATTAGATGTGTATGTATAGTTTAGACCTTATTTGCAAAATCTATTAAATTCATAAAATTTCACTTCCAATAATTAATTTCTAAACCTATTGAAAATATAAAATAATTCCTAAAGGAAACTTGCTATATTTCCAGCCTTCGTGGTTGAATATTCAAATCCAACTTGGAGCAATAAATTACAGACCATGTATGGAATCAAAAAATATATGGACAGTAAATCGAGGAAATTAATATAAGAAAGAACGAACCAAACGATTGAGAAGAGTTTCCAATTGCGAAACAATTTCTGAGGATGTTTCTTGTTGAAGCATATGGACATTCTCTTTGTTACCACCACTCCTAAACACCGGCATTTTGACCAGTTCAGTCGTGGTCTTTGATGCGGCTTTCTCAAAATCAAAGCCGCCAAAGAAAACCGATTTTGAAGGTGGAAGACGAAGAAGTAAAGTGCGGTTCAGAGAACAGAGTTTGGGAGGACGAGAAAGAGAGGATATAAACATTGGTAGTATGTACAGAAGAGAAGCAGTTACCATTTTCTCAAGAATGGCCTTTTCTTGAAAAATGCTCCCACCGTTGGGTTTTATGAACAGTGGATCAAGTGGGTAATGGAGTGTGTATCAACTGTCACCTATTCAATTATCAATGGAGGTCGATTTGGGTACTTAAAGCCAACAAGGGGATTAAGGCAAGGAGATCTACTATCACCTCTCCTATTCCTAATTTGTTCGGAGGGGTTTTCAAAAATAATCAACAATGAAGCAGAAAGTGGGAGGATCACACTGATCAAAACCAAAAGAAGATGTGAGGAAATCTCTCACTTAATGTTCGCCAATGATTCTATATTGTTCTAGAACAGAACAAACAAAAGAGAAGGAAGAGTGGTCAAAGAACTATTTAGAAAAGTATTCAAGTCTTTACTATTTAGCAAAGTATTCAAGTCCTAGTGGCCAAACCATAAATATGGGAATGTCGTCAATCTTCTTGTCCAACAATACACCTCAAGGAATGCGGTAAAAAGTGTTGGAATATTGAACAGAGCAACATTGGAGGGCAAAACAAATACCCAAGACTACCGGCAACCATAAACAAGGCAAAGAAACAAGCTTTCTCGGAGATAAAAGACAAAGTGAAGCATAAACTGGTAGGATGAAAAGAAAAATGTTTGTCACATGCCGGAAAAGAGACCTTGATTAGAGCAGTGGTGTCAGCACTTCCGATGTATGCTTTTTAATGTTTCAAAGTTCCAAATCACTCATAGATGAATTGAATAGAATTGTTTCAAATTTTTGGAGGGGACAAAAAATTGAAGAAAAGGAGATGCATTGGCTAGCACAGAGAAAACTGTGCAAATAAGGAGGAAGGAGGGCTGGGCTTAAGAGATTGGGAGGATTTCAACCTATCTTTGTTAGTGAAACAAGGGTGGAGGATTCTCACAAAACCAGAATCCTTGCTGTCAAGAAGGTTGTATAAAGGTAAATATTTTCCACATTGTTCTTTCTTAGCAGCGAGAGGGGTAAGCAATCCCTCATGGGGTTGGCAAAGCATATTGAAAGGAAGAGAGGTATTGGAAAGAGGAATTAGATGGCACATTAGGAATGAGTGTTATGTTTCATGTTTTGACGATCCATGCCTGCCAGGAGATTATCCTTTTAAAACGGAGAGAAGAACAACTACTGCTAAAAGAATAGAGTGGGTTAAGGAACTCATTGATGAAAGGAGAGGAGTATGGAAAATGGAAAAAATTATCAGGCAAATTCAAGAAGGAAGCTGCGGAAAGAATCTTGTCAATGCCACTGGTTGTCTCGATAGAAGATGATAAGCTGATTTGGAGCTTCACAAGAAATGGTAATTACAGTGTAAAATCGGGTTACAGAACTGCTTGCAAGCTACTAAATGAAAATGCATCATCACAACCAGGGAGAGAAGTATTCCATTGGAACAAAATCTGGAAGATAAATATCCCAATAAAGTTAAAATTCTTTCTATGGAGATTGTTGAGGGGAGTATTACCAACTGGAGCTAGGATTCAACAAAGGATACCAAATGCATCAGGTGATTGTCCTTTTTGCAGAGAGATGGAAACAGAATTACACTTGTTCTTCAGGTGTAATTACTGCAGGGGAATTTGGTTCCTATCACCATTTTCATTAAGAACACATCTGCTAGTTGGGGACACAATGATACAATGCTGGATAAATTTATTAGATCAAGATATCAAATATGCGAGCAGAAACGCAGAAGGTTTGGTGGCATAAATTCTTTGGCAAGTCTGGAAATCAAGAAATGAAAAGATTTTCCAAGGAAAGTGGTATACGCAGAGTGAAGTTCAAGAAAATGCAAAGTCCATGATCGAGGAATTGGAGGATGCGCAATGCCATGAACAAGACCAATCTATGCAGAACCATTCTGATAATCAAAGAAGAAGAGCTATGGTCAATAGAAGAGATGGCTTGACGGAAGATATTACCATCTCAACAGACGCAGCAGTGGACAAGAAAAGGAACAATGACAGCGTGGAATGATGCAAGAGAAGTCATTTCATGGAAAGTCAAGCATATACCATTTATTGGTTATTTTAGAAGCCATGGATGTAGAAGAGGCAGTAAAATCAGCTACAACAAGAAGGGAATGGAGGAATAAGGTAATCACAATTAGAGGAGACTCAAAAGAGACATGGATGTGCTAAACCAGAAAACAGAAGCACCCAATGGTTGTACTGGATATCTTCAACAAGACAAATTCAGATATTTAGTATCTTATATATTAATTTGCATAGTTCATTAGGTGTATATGTATAGTTTACAACTCATTTGCAAATTCTATTTAATTCATACTTCCTATAATTAATTTCAAAACGTATTGAAAATATAAAATAATTCCAAAATCAAACATGCTTTCTTGGTTGAATAGTCAAATCCAAATTTGAGCTATAAATAAATTACAGACAAAAATATATGAGCAGTAAGAAAGAACGAACCAGACGATTGAGAAGAGTTTCCAATTGAGAACCAATTTCTGAGGATGTTTCTTGTTGAAGGATACTGACATTCTCTTCGTTATCACCACTCCTAAACGCCGACATTTTGACCAGTTCAGTCATGGTTTTTGACGCGGGTTTCTGAAAACCAAACCGGCCAAAGAAAGCCGATTTTGAAGGAGGAAGACGAAGAAGAAAAGTGCGGTTCAGAGATCGGAGGTTGGGAGGACGAGAAAGAGAGGATTTAAACGTTGGTAGTATATACAGGAGAGAAGCAGTTACCATTTTCTCGAGCAATTGAAGCTTGAGAGCAGAAATAGAGGACCACGACGCATAAGCATTTTTCCAGAAGCTGTATTGGTATTAGAAAGGGAAAGTAGTGTGAAATAATATGTGGAATACGTATTTTTGACTTTTTTTTGTGGTCTTTTCTTTTGTAACGTAATAAATGGGGAAGATTGAGACAAAACGGAGCGAATGATTTAGTTTTTGGTAGCGCTATTGAGAGCAACTAAAAATAATTAACCAAAAAAAAAAAAAAAGTTAAGATAAAATATGATTTCTCTTAATTTACTACGGAAATTATGATTTCAAACAAATAAATAAATGTCTCCGCATTTTTGAAATCTTTATTTTCAATATTTCCCAATACAATTAAAAAATGACAACACAATGGGAGGGTTGCCTTATTGAAGCCATCTCCCTTGGTAGTCGTGGTTTGAGAGAGAATGCGGTGGAAGAACCAACGCGAAAGAGCTGCCCTCGGAGGAAACCTTCCTTGTAGCTTCGGAGGAGAGGGAGGCCCAAGATGCCCAAAGTTCATAGGCATTGATGTCTTAGCTCTTTTTGTGACCATTAGGGATAATTTGAAGAGTCTCAGTCAATGAATCTTGTCAAGTATTTTGAACTTGATTTCATTGTAACCAAAAGGAAACAATTAGTCTTTTAACTGAGATATTTGACACTAATATGTAGGTGCTTATTTTGTAAATAAGCACACTAAACTCACATTGTTGTCCACTTCATTTGTTTTGCTTTATGTGTTTCTGCCATCCAAATTGCCCAATTATCATGCTTCCCAAAATGATTTCCTATGCTTCCATGTTTTAGCCTTTCACTCCTTAAACCTAACCTGCAAAATGTACACGTAATTAGGGCTGGCCATCAAGTTGGGTTCATGTTCGGATCAAGTGTAATTAGGTTGACTACCTCCAACCCTAACTTAATATGTTTAGATAAACGGGTTGAAAATCTCCACACTAACCTGATCTGTTCAGGTTCGGGTATCCAAACCTGATCTGTTTAACCTGATTTTTAATTGTTTACTTTTATAATCAGGTTAGATAGGTTATTTTTAGGTTAGACAAGTCAATTGTAATCGAGTTAGATATGTCATTTTCGACGTCGGGTTGTAATCAAATTAGACATGTCATTTTCGGGTTGAAATTTTCAACCTTAACTTAACTCGTTTAATTTCAGGTCGGATTTTAAATAAATGGGTCGAAAATCTCAACCCTAACTCGTTATTTTCATGTCGGGTTCATGTAGGGTTATTGGGTCGTATCAGCTTTTGCCAGGTCTACACATAATTACAACTATTTTAACTTTTGCATAGGCAAAACCATCAAACTGATTCACTTTCCACTTCTTACCAACCCAATTTCTTATTAATATGTCTACTATTTAGCATGGAATTCTACTCACATAGCATTATCAACATTAAACTTTTATTTTCACACCCAAAGGCACACGTAAATTTCACTAATATATTATTTAAAACTGTTCCCTGAGGTCCAAATTAGGCTCGGACTTAACTGCCTCTAGCAGAGGTTTAATCCACCCGAGAAGATGTCACCCTCAGTTATTTGTCTCTTCGGATAAGCCGAAAGGTTTAACATCCCCAGCTTCGAAGTTGCATGCCTCTAATAGGACTCTAAGCTCGGAGTCGCACGCCTCCAATAGGACTCTAAGCTTCACTCCTGATAGATATCACCAGATCTCGAATTTCATGCCGCCAGATCAAAGGATCAGGCCAACTATCCAAGATTCAAGGGAACTATTATCCACACCTAGTATAAATAGAGAAGTATTTTCTAACATTGGTGAACTACGTATTCATTGCTTACTTGCTCTTTACATATTTACCAGCATTCATCTTGCTACCATTATAAACTTTTGCAAGCTTAAGCATTAGAGTGACCTTATCGTAGGTTCTACCAGCTAGCTCTTGGTTCCAGGTTCCTCACGCCTCAGTCAAGCTAGTGTCCAGCATCATCAAGAACCATCTATCTATATAATAGATTAGAGTTGAAAGGGGTTGACATTATTTATGCAATAAGAATCTCAAAATTATAGTCATATTATAATTTTCTTGGCAAAGTATTTGCAAAGGTAATCTCATAGATTTTATCTTTACTCGAAATTCAATTAATTGAATGCTAAAGATAAACAAATGCCTTTAAATATTTAAAATACATGACTATTTGATGTCCATACACAACCAATTGATTGGCTGTAAAAAAATATAACTAACATCCCAAAGAATTGAATTTTATCATTTAGTAAAAAGTAATTTATTGAGAATAGATGATTGAGTTGATGAATGAGATCGGCAATAGCGGATGAAATCCAGAGTGAGGCACAAGGAGAATATAGCAGTTCCTAAAAAAACTGAGCTTCGAACACATAGATGGGAAGCAAAAGCTTGTGATACAAAGGCATGCCACAACCGAACCCACATTATTGAAACAACGGACCCAACCGCACCACCAACCACCACTTGGCTTAGTGTATGAAAGCGTTGAGAAACTCTTAGCCATGACTGCACAAACAAATTCCCCATTTTAGCTTCTTTCTCTCTTAATTTGTTCATTCCAATTCCAAAAGAAGTTCTTATCATTGAGTAATTTCATCAAATGGGTTAAATGCAACTGATTCTAGAATTCGAATTGTCATAAAAATGTACATATGTACTTCAAAACCACGATTGTATTGAAGAAAAAGAGTAAAACGTATGATACTTACAAAATATGTAGCACAAGCCAAGGCAATTGTAGAAATAGTCACTGTAAATGCATTCACTCCAGCCCTTTCCATAACTGTAATAAACCAAACACTTTTATTAGTAATTTACAAATCACACTAACACATTCATGGAGAAATACTCAGAAGAAATAAACTTTGAGAAATCTGAAGAATTACCTGAAATAGCTAAAACCCCAGAAATGTAAAAGATGGATTGTGCATGTGAAGAAGGCATTCCAGGATCAGATTTCAATGCAGAAACAGGTCTCTCTTGGTTGAGGATACGTTTTAGTGTTATACAAACTATGTAATTAACCGTACAGCCCACAGCAATCCAGAGGGATTGTGCATCACTCCTCCAAAACAGGACACCAAGAAGTGCCAGAGATGAAATCCACTTGCTCTGTACACCACCCATTAAAACTCATTTCATTACCAATTCACAAGTATTTACTAACAATTCAATGATTAAGATGTTGGATTATGAATTATTTTTATGGACTTATATTTATACATTAAATATAACAGAAGGTTAAAATAATTTTATGTCATACATTTACTATCATAAAAGGCTTGTTCGAAAACTAAAGTGATCTAATTTGGTTAAAGTTTATTGTAGATACATTTTTTAAGTTACAAAGTATGAGTTCATATGCAAAGATACTCTAATATAATTTCTAATTTTATGATCGGCAAAATTGGAAATAAATTATTAGAGTTTTTTTTTTTTTTTGACTGAAAATTATTAGAGTTATGATCCCCAAATTGTGGGTATGGGCTTCTCAAATAAACTCATTTTTATGAGAATTTGGATCTTCCATATGGATTCAGGACGCTTTCGCTTCCGGTTTATTTATTTGTTCTTGATGATTTAAGATGATAGATCCTATTGATGATGGTGTTCATCAATTAATTTTGGAACCCAAACATATATACATAATAAGGCCACTTATATCGGATATTGTTAACAAACAAAGAAACATAGCAGCTGAAATTTAAATAAATTAGAAAAAGTAAAACTTACCATATCGTTAATATTGGCTTCCAATTCCAATTCCTCACCAGCATCAGCCATGGATTCAGAGTCAAACCCAGTTGAGGCCTTCAAAAATGCATTTTCGTGTTGAAAATCACTAGCAGTTTTACTACTATCTCCACTCTTTAATGCCGGAGTTTTGAGCAATAAAGTCCTCCTCACAGTTGACTTGGCCATCTTCAAACCAAACCCATCTAAACAGATTGATTCTGTAACTGGGAATCGCAAAACAATATTATTGCATTTAGAAAGAGTGGAGAAAGGGATTTTGAAACTGGGTTTTTGGGAAAGAAGTGTCTTTGCTGCCATTAATTTGGCCATTTCAGTGAATCAGATCAGTAGAGACCTTTTCATAATATGTCGTGAAATGTACTACTGATGGATCTAAAAAAAATTTGTTCATTTGTTATAAAAATGGATCTCTTATAGTATTTAATTTTCTTGATTTCATCGAGCACGTTCTCCAGAGGAATCGGAATAGAAAATGAAGTAAAGGTGCGAAGAATGAAGCAATTTAATCCTTTAATAATTGGGTGGCTGACAATTTTGACATTATTAACATTCTTATTTGGGTAGGTTTTTTTTTTTAAAATTAAGTATAAACTTACGCAGCAATACGTAGATAGAGGGACTCGAAGCTCTCCTGGCCCAACCACTTTTTTTTTTCAAAGATTTTATATTATTGAAACTAAACATTACATAGTAGAAAGTTTCTCTGGACTTCTACATTACCGATAAAATTTGCATCTAGCGTAGATCTGGCAAGATCATGAGCAAAATAATTACTTGTTCTAAGAATGAAAATACTTATAACACAAATCAATGAAAGTTGTTACAATTTCAAAGCTTTAAATTAGTGACCCATGATTTTTTTCCCCCCTAATCGACTCATATGAAACATTAATATTATTTAGTCCTTATAATTAGAACTAATTAAACTAATTAATGTATTGATTTCTCTATTTTTAAAAATAAAAATATATAATTTCATCTTTCTAATTTTATGTCATTACATAGTTTAGTCTTTTCTCCCAAAGTTCTAACTTTGCCGGCTAAATTTTTTAAAATTAATTGAAATACCGTGAAATATAATATACAATTTAAAACTTGTACTCTTGGTTTTAAAAAAAAAATTAAAACGTTTACTTATTTTTATTTAATTAAAGTAGTTAATGTATTGAAATATATTTACTATTTTTATTTTTATAATTTCTATGTTATTTTGAATAAAATATTTTTTTTTTAAATTATCAACTTTCTTACAATTTTAAGAGGTAGATTTTATTTTAATAATTTTTCTAGCAGTGTTTCAGACGCTCATACTAGTACTGATGCTATTACTGAGCCTAGTTAGAAAGGTTATTAGGCTTTGATTCCTTTTTCTTAAAAAAAAAAAAATTTACAATTTTAGTCCCCAAGAGTTGTGTTAACTTTCAAAATGATTCCTGTATTTTTTAAAACATACAAAAAGATTCCTAACATTTCCCTACGTTATACATTTGGATCATTCTGATAATTTGGTTAGAAATTTATTATTTTAGTCCTCCAACTTATAAAAAATATGCAATTTAGTCCGAATTCTTGTTTAAAAAATTTTATTTAATTTCTTTTAATCACATTTAATTAATTTTACTACTTTAAATACAATATTTAAATAAAATTTAATATAATTTATTTTAAAAGTTTACAAACTTTAATTTATACTTAATTTAATTTATTAAATAAAAAAGAAATTTAAATTCTATAATTTTTTTTCCTTAATTTTGTAAAAATACATTAGTAGAAAAATTAATACTATCTATGTTTTTAAAAAAATGAAACTTTAGGGTTTTTTATTATTCTAAAATAGTTGAGACTTTTGATATTTTTGGTGGAATTAGGACGATTTTGCCATTTGTCTTTGTAGTGGAGCGAGGAAAAAGAAATAATTTTTTATTATTACACATAAAATTTGAAAATATAAAATAAAACAATTGTTTAATAGTAAAAGAGATATGTACAACCAAAAAGTTGGAGAGAGGAAGAGAGAAAATACTGACATATACAGACTGTGTCATAAAAGATAGGAAGAGAGTGGAAAGCACGTGAAAAAGGGAATAAATTGGTCTAGGTGTCAATTGTGGTTAAAATGGGTGCATTTTGTGAGAAATGCACCCAATTTCTCCAATGTATTTGTTATAAAATGGAGTATAATGTATGATATGCACCCAAAATTATATTAAGTGGGAAAATAACTATGGAAAAATAGAAAATTTTTGCTGTCATTTTTTTTATTCTGCTGAAAATGTGGAAAATAAAAATTGGATTTCCCTCCAAATGTTTCTTGCAGAAAATTGGATCTCAACCATAAACCATGTACCCTAGTATTTGAATAATAACTCCTCCTAAAAAATAGCTAAGTAACACCATAAACCGCCCACCCAGTAAGCCTAAACGTCACTCTGAACTTAACTGAATAAATGGTAAGCAAAAGGAAATCTAGAGGAAAAAAATTCCAAAATCGGTAAGAGTGAGAGAGAAAAATTCCCCCCTTTTCCCCATTCATTTTCTATGCTGTTGTGGTATCTTTAATAGATTTTATAGTGTTTATAGAATAAAACAATTCTGTAATTTCAAATACACTAAATTTTAAAGTTTCCAAAATCTTTTGTTTTTTCGTGGGAAACAGAGAAAAATTTTTGGGTGTATTTCATGTCCAAATTTTCGGCCTTTTACTTACAACAGTCTAGCTATATTTCAATTTGCACCCAAGTACAAAGAAGGCAAAGTGATAAAGGGTTTCCCGCCTCCTATAAAAGAGAGGAAGAGAGATTGGACTGACATGTGCAGGCGTGTCATAGGAGACAGGAAAAGATATTAGACTGATATGCGTGGAAAAAAGGAAAAATTGGGTGTTGTTAATATGGGTACATTTTTTTTACAAATATGCAGTCAATATCTTCTAAAACGTGAAAATAGTGTATCATGTGTATGTGAGATGCACCCAATATATAAAACGCCCAATATGCTGATAATTCTCACCTCCCACAACGCTTTTCCCCTCTTATAGACGCGCGCCCTTTTTGTACTCGGCGTCAGATGCACTACAGCAGCTGTCTCTTCTTCTCAATCTTCTCTCTCATACTTTTTTGAGGCATTTTGGAAAGAAAAAATAAAGAAAATTTGAGGGTGAATAGTAAAAGTCTCAGTTTTTTAAGAACGATGAAGTATTTTAAAAAATTCATTTAAGCTAAAACACTAAATAATATAGATAAAATTTCAGTATATTGAAAGCATGGTGATGGATGAGGCAATGATTTTGAAATAACTATACCTTATTATTCTTCAGTGGAGTCAAAATAAGTTATATAACCATTTTGGTTTTCGTAAATCATCACCGCCACACTCAAATTATATTCCGATTCAAGTTTTGTAGCAATAGGAATTGGCAATTTCTTTCAATTTTCAGCTCTAGCCTAATAACAAATACTATTGCTCAATATATTTTAAGTTGCAATTAAAAATTTTTTTGAAAAACATTTTGAAATTTAAAATTACTTTTTATTTAATAAATTAAATTAATTATATATTAAAGTTTGTAAAATTGAAAAATAAAATATATTATATTGTATTTAAAGTATTGAAATTAGTTAAATATGATTAAAATAAATTAAATAAAAATTTTTTAATAAAGTAAATAGATTAGGACTAAATTGAATATTTTTCATAAGTTGAAGGACCAAAATAAAAATTTTCCAACCAAATTAACAGAAAAATTAACGGAAAGACTAGAATGTATAACGGAAGGAAAGGTTAGGAACCTTTTTGTAGGTTTTCAAAAACATAGGGACCTTTATGTAGGTTTTAAAAAATACAGGGACTCTTTGTAAGTTAACACAAATCTCAAAGACCAAATTGTAAATCTCTCATTTTGAAATAATAAGAAAGTGCATCTGAAAAAACAAATAGAAAGATACACCAGAGTAATCATTTTCCCCAGGTTTTTTAACCCATAATATCTCCATGCATTAGGATCAAACTTGTAAGCACCCTTCTTTCAAAAAAAAATTGTAAGCTCCCTGTATCTATAAAATGCTTTAGAAATTTAAGGGATCAAGATTTTTCCTGGAATGAGAAAGAAAAACACCACACCTTTACTTCTGTCATTCTCAAACTCACTCGCTCCAGATGAATGCTTCCACGCCTTAAGGGAGATCCTAATCTCCACTGTCATTCCCAAACTCACTCCAGAAGAAGGCTTCCACGCCTTGAAGGAGATACTACAACAATAGCTCTATTTAACAAGTTTTGATACATTTTCTTATTTCCAGAAATTTGATTATAGGTCTTCTTTAAAATCAATTATGTTATACTTTGTCAGCTAAAATCACCCTAAGACATCGTGAAAGCACTATGATTCCAACCCAAATGTTCTTTTCCCATAATTCAACAATATAAAATGAAAATTTCAAACTATGAACATCTCACTTACCAAATTTAGTTAGAAGACAAAGTAAATCACCAAGCAGATAAAAATATAATCCCAAATGTAAACGAATGCCTAATGATTTAAAGTAGACCTAGTTAATCAATAACCTAATACTACAAGATTCATATACAATTATTAGTAAAGCCACAATTTATAAAATCCATATATCATTTAGAAGTAATTGCAATACACTTAACTATTCATTTTACTCATCAACAAAACAAAACCAAGGGCAATCCATAGAGGAACAGTATTAGACTATTATCAATCGAACAGGTAAATAAGGTTTACAGCAACAAACTGCAAATATAATAATGTGAAACCATTGCAATTCATGAATACACTCAAGTAATTGGATTAAATTTGCTCAATTCAAAAAATAAGAAGCTCAAGCTCAGATGCAAACTATTTTACCAAGTTTCTATGGGAAAAATATCGTCAAGATATTTCCAATATGGTCATGCATGATGATGCCCTGTCGTGTCTCAGAAATGCCTCAGCCACACGTGCCTAAGAGGATGACTAAATTGCTCAAGTAAATCAAGCAAACAAGTTTTCATGTTTTTACCAAGCACCAGTTCAATTTCTCCTACGCATTGTAGCATAATCAAAAATATAATAGAGTCTAAATTGTTCAAACAAAAAGGTATGGCTCATACATTTCCAGAATCCAAATAGGTCAAACAATATATCATTAATGTAGAAAACTAACAGGGCTGAAGTTACATGAAAGAAAAGGGAGCAAAAAAGAATCAATTTTTATTGGGTAAATCTCAATACTGAAGATTTGCAATTGTAATACGCAATGTTTTGTACTAGTTTTAACTGTCATTCTCCTACTGATGTAACAACAATGAAGAATGGAATAAAAGGAGCAATGATGACCAAAATTCCATGCCTACAAAGCATTTTAAGCAGTATGCCTCTCAGGCCTTTTTCCACCCTCTATTTGAACAAACACAAGTTCATACACATATAAGGTAAGACAGAGAGAGTTATCCCCAGCAAAATCCTCACTGAATCTTAGCAACAGTTGCAGAGGTTGAAGTGCAAAGTGCATGAAATGGAAAAAATTAACAACATTACTAGAAGTTACCAGATATGCTTCAAAAGATTTTAGCTATTCCATCACAACTTTGGCCCCAACTGCTTTCATCTTTTCAATTATCTGCTCAGCTTCTTCCTTTGATACTCCAGCTTTTAGCATTGATGGTGTCTTCTCTACTAAATCTTTGGCTTCCTTCAGACCCAAAGCAGTGAAAGTCCTAACCTCCTTGATAATTTTGATTTTTGAAGCTGCATCATAGGACTCCAATTTCAATTCAAAAACAGTCTTCTCAGCTTTCTTCTCCTCTTTGGCAGCACCAGCAGATGCCTTCATAGGCATTCCAGCCAATCCGGCAGCACCACTCCCCATCATCCAAACAACAGGCAAATCCTTCATTCCCTTCTTTTTCATTAAGACATATGTTAGATCAGCAATCTCCAATAAAGTTAGCCCAGAAACTTCATCAACAAGCTCTAAAACATGCTTTGATGGAGGGCTACGTTCTTCCTCGTCTTTTACTGCCTGTTGGGTAAAACCTCTAGATAAACCCCCATTTAAATTCATGAAATTGAATGGGACCAATGGTGAAAACAAGGGTTTAGTTGAAAACCCCTTAGGTAAATGATTCCTTAACCTCAAAATCGAGCTCATTTCCAAATTTCAGAAGCACAAGTGTAAACTCTCTTTTACTAACAACAAAAATCCTATCTACAGCGAACCCATTTTCAAGGCTATATTTGACCTGAATCCCCATGGAAATTGCAGATTAGAACCAAAACAATAACGAAACAGATGTTTTTGTAATTGAAAAACTACAAACACTCATTGAGAAAGAAACTAATAACGTGAAAACCCCAGACAATTTAAAATAAATATATGAATAACAAATAAACTAAAATGCAATATTAGTATATACATATTGTAGCAGATATGCAGAAAGAGAGCTTGAGAATAAACCTTTGTTGTCGAGTGTCGAGGAAGGTGAAGAAAGCTGTTCAGGTGGCTTTGTCGCCGGCAACAGGAGAGACGCAGTTAATTGGAAGAGGCGGCGAGAATTGTTTACAGAGAGAGAAGTAAGCGACAATGAAACGTAGAAGAGGATTTAACAGATCAGGAACGGTGTCGTATTTGTTTAATAAATCGGAACCCAAAACCGGACCGGCATCCAACGACCTGTAAAAAGAACAAAATTACAACTTAGTCATAATTACGATTTTATCACTCTCCTTTATCATAATTGCTTTCAGATCACTAATATTTAATTCCGTTAGATATTTAAGTCACCGTATTGGTAAATTGTCAATTTTCCGTCAAAAAATTGTTGAAATGGCTCTTCAAGTTGGCTTAGATTTATATTTTTACCCTTTTTACAGTTTTTTTTTTAAATATCATTTTTACATTGCTCAATTTATTGTATTCTAAATTTTTTTTTTTACTAAAAACTCCACTTTTATATTTAATAATTATAAAATTAGAATTTAAAAATTTTAAATTACAATATAAAAACATAACAATATTAATGAAAACTTAAAATACACTAAAAATTCTTAATTTGATAAAATAAAAATAAAAAATTACTATTGTCAAGTAAATATCTTTTCTAAATAATATAAATTTTAAATGGAAAATAGTAGGTTAGAGTGATAGAACTTTCTGGCTTAAGATTAGTGTTAATCCTCGGTTTTGAATCTTTGACAAAACACCTTAAATTCTATTAATAATATTTTATTTGAAGTGTATCTCAACGAAAGCTCAAGGAAATCAAGCAAAGATCACTCAAACAAGCATCGTCTTGATCGAGACACATGTATCTCGATCGAGACAAGTGGTCAAAAAGAATCCAGGAGCTCAATTCTCGATCGAAACCTATTGTTCTCGCTCGAGATATCAAAGGTCATCATTCAACAGCATCGTCTCGATCGAGACACCTATATCTCGATCGAGACAAATGTCCAAAAATATTCCAGGAGAGTAGTTTTCAATCGAGACTCATAATTCTCGCTCGAGACATCAAGGATCATTAATCAGCAATATCATCTCGTTCGAGACACATGGGCAAAAAGATTCCAGGAGCTTAATTTTCGTTCCAGACATATAGTTCTCGCTCGAGACATCAAGCTTCACTTGTCAAACAGCATCATCTCGATCGAGACAAGGGTATCTCGATCGAGACACTTCAAAAATCAGTTACAACGGATAGTATTTCAGTGCGCCACGTCAGCAAAATGCCGTTGAAAAAGAGCCGTTACACAGAATATGTAAGTGTCTCGATCGAGACATAGGATTCTCGATCGAGACGCCTGCCAAATCAGAATTTGTTTTCTCAAGATGGGTAACGGCTAGTTTATTGAGTTAGTGTATAAATACCCCTCCAAATGAAGTTAAAATAGCTGATCAAAAAAACCTTCTCAACTATATCTAAGCATTCTTATCTTTTTCATTCAATTATATTAAAATCTCTTTTGTTTGTTTGTTGGGTAAGCATTAAATCCAACTTCTCTATTGTGATTTAGTTATTAGTGTGAGCTTTAAACACTAAAGTCATTTGTAAGTTTGGGGTAAGCATTAAACCCTAAGTTTGAGGTGAACTTCCTAAAACCTCATTGTATTTCTATTAGTGTTTAGTGGAACCCAATTCCTTTTCTAGGATTGGAGAAGTGGACGCAGGCTCAAAAATTATAGCCGAACCACTATAAATTCCTTCTATTCGAACCACCAAGTTTCCGCTCAATTTTTAGAAGGCCACTAATTCACCCCCCCCTCTTAGTTGCCACGGGACCAACAATTGGTATCAGAGCTTGAGTCTTATTTACAAACTTAATTGCAAGAGAAGATCCTATGGCACCTCTATAAGAAGTTACACACCAATCTTTAAAACCATTCTTTGATGGAACCGATTTTGCCTTTTGGAAAGCTTGCATGAAGAGGTATCTAAAGAGTCAATCTGTCACAGCCCAATATTGTATTTTTACGGTCTGTAAAAAAATATTAGGTTGACGTTTATAATAAATTCAGTTAAGTATGAATTTCCGTCTATTAATATTAGTCCGTAAATTTTATTGACGACGAGTAGGGGATAGAATA
>CATIWJ010169935.1:0-10296 GCA_949640765.1 Croton laevigatus | reverse complement strand
TATTGTGATTTAGTTATTAGTGTGAGCTTTAAACACCAAAGTTATTTGTAAGTTTGGGGTGAGCATTAAACCCTAAGTTTGAGGTGAACTTCCTAAAACCTCATTGTATTTCTATTAGTGTTTAGTGGAACCCAATTCCTTTTTAGGATTGGAGAAGTGGACGTAGGCTCAAGATTATAGCCGAACCACTATAAATTCCTTCTATTCAAACCACCAAATTTCCGCTCAATTTTTAGAAGGCCACTAATTCACCCCCCCTCTTAGTTGCCACGGGACCAACAGTACGATCCTTAGATCGTCCCTCCACATCACAACAAGATTGTGGTTGAACACGATCCTTAGATCGTCCCTCCATAGAACAATGAGAATGTGGTTAAGCATGATCAATAGATCATCCCTCCATAGCAGCACCCTGACAATGGTTGAGCATGATCTTAAGATCATCCTTCCACCACACCAAAATTGTGGATGAGTATGATCCGCGGATCGACCCTATATGGCTCGACAAATTGAGAACTCCAAAAAGTTGAATACATTCCTAATTTCGAGGAAGGATAGTTCCTGTTGAAGCCTACAAGTAATTCAAGGTTTGATCACAAATCGATTCTCTTACTACGCCATATAACCGACCCTCAACAGTTTAACTGAATAAACAAGAGATTCAAGCCATTACCATAAAGAAAAGCTTTTCATTCCAAAAAAAAATGAAAAGCTTGTAGCTAGGGATACTCGCACATTACCCTATTAAAAAAAACAACAAAAGGAGCAAACAAAAGATTGATCCTATTCCTCAATATTAATAGGATCATCCTCCCTAGTGTTTGGGTATTCAACAGAATGCTCAGTGCGATCCGCGGCCTCAGGGTTGGACACTCTGTTCTTCTCTTGTGGCAAGGGTGGTTGGAGCTCACAGTGTGGGGGAGATGCAGTAGGATCCTCCTCATCTTGCCCTTGCTCGGCATCGTCGGAGGGGGCCTCGATCTCAAAGATCTTTGGGTCAAGATTGATCTCAGCCAAGGGTTTGGCACAATCTCTATAGAGATCTATAGCCTCCTTCACCAATTGGTCCCTATAGGCCATCATCCACAAGCGCTTGTTGTCTCGACCTTGTCAATTTCCTTCTTGGAGTTGGCTTTTTCAGTGGCAAGGGTGGCTTGGGCGACCCTCAGCTCCTCTCGAAGTTCTTCCATTTCACGCTCATCGCTATTCTTTTGGTTCTTCATGCCATCGAGCTCAAACTGCATTTTCTTGACTACAGTTATATGTTCTTGCTCTTTATGCAACATCTCCGATGACAAATCGTCCTTCTTCTACTAAAGCTTCAACCGAGCATCATCCATGTGAAACCCTAGGTTTCTGAGTGATTCGAAGATTTGGGATACCTTAAAGGATTTTTTAGAATAAGGGCGAAAATATTATTTTTGTACTCTTATGTTTAGTTGGATGGTAGTTTGATATTACTGGCATTGTTCAATAGTCAAAATAATGTAATATTAGTTTGATTATAATTTATATTTTAGTGGAAAAGGGTATTTTAGTAACTATAAAGTATTTGAGTATTTTAAATAAATATATAGTAATGATTATTAATATTTAAATAATATAATAATAATAATACTTATTGAGTGAATAGCTAATTAATCTTTTAATGTAAAAAATATATATATAATAATAATAATGAAATTAATAATAACACATTTTAATATTTTATTTTAACTGAATATTTAGTTAGATTGTTTTAATATTATGAATAATGTATTTTTAATATTATAAGTAATTTTTAATTAAAAAGAAAAAATATATATATATGCTAATAAGTGGAAATAAAAATTAGTTGCTTTGAGGGTATTTCGAGAAGTAGGTTTTATTAGTGGAGAGAGGGTTATGGATTAGATTGGTTGAGAGAGTGAATTAAGGAGGATGGGTTCTAAAAACAAAAGGGATATGCCGTCAGTGAGTGAAAAGAGAGATAGATGGAGTTATAGTTAGTGTGCTAGTTAACAAAGAAAGAGAGAAAAAATTAGGGAAAAAGGAAGCTCTGGAGAGCATGCAAAAAAAAAAAACAAAAAACGAAGGTTTGTTCTTGTTTTCCATGCCATCAATAAGGATGAGAGACGGTTCTACTTTGTGTTGGTGCAGGTGTGAGTGGTAAAAAAAAAAAAAAGAAAAGGGAAATTGGTTTTTGTGGTGTGTGCTTTAGAAGTCAGGCATCAGTCTGATTCAGTTAGATTACATTGGTTAGAAGGCTGAAGTTCATGGGTCATTTAGGAGAATTGTAGGGGCTGTTTCGAAAGTTTATAGGTACTGTTTCTGCATTTAATTTCATTTCTGTCTGTCCTTTTTTTTTCATGACATTTCTAGTTGTTGTGCTTACAGATTATGATATCTATCAATTGAGTTTAATTGGGTAATTAATTCATATTCTTGTTCAATTAATTAATTTATTCCAGAATAATTTTGGTAGGGAATATACAGTAATTGGGTTACCCTAAAATATTTATTTACATAATTGTTATCTTTAAAATATTAATGTTGCTAATGAAATTTTAGCTTGATTGATTAATTCATGCTTATGGCAAATCATATTTAGTAGAATATGTCTCGGAATCAAATTGGTTAGGGGACTAATATATATATATATATATATATATATATATATATATATATATATATATATATGTATTTGTAAATTGTTTATTAGCGGGTAAAAATATCTATATTGATAAATTTATGAATCGATGTGAACTATAATTAGTAATTGGCTTGTAGGAGGTTAATTAGAAAATTATATATACATTCGGTTATGATGCAATTTCTGTTTTGTTTATTAGTTTGTGAAAATTATTGGTGTTTTATAAAATAGTATGGGAAATAATTATATTGCTATTCACTGAGTGCATGACATGCATGGCATACATAACATTCATCATTTAAGTTCATAGCAGAGAGTTGATTTGTCGAGTCCTTGTATTAATTTCTTTAGGTGGTAGCCAAGCCGGTTCGCTAAGTCAATAGTTGCAAAGTGTGTTTTGGATTGCCTTGCGAATCAGGTAAGTTCATGGGTGTGATTAATTATTTGTGATTGTGTTAATTGCTAACAAGTAATATATATAATATTAAACCTTCTCTATATATTTATCTTTTTTTATTTTGTTAGAACTGTTCTTTCACACCTTGGCCCTGTTTGTAAATAGGAGACAGAGAAACTTGTATGTGATTGAATATGTGATTAATTGCTGAATAATTGTGATTGTTATATTTTTGTGAATTGTGATGGTGTGTCATATGGGGACGGAGGTGATTGACGGAGTGTTCATTGAATATTGATTATTGAGGCTTAGCGCCTATCCATTGATTTTGCAATTGATTAATTAATGAGGTTGATATAAGGGAGTTCATTTATCATTGTTCATTGAGGCTTTATGTCGACTATTGTTCATTGAGGCTTTATGCCTATCATTGATTATTGAGATTGATATTGATTATTGTGATTGAGATAATGCTGGTTCATTGTCATTGATGCGGTATAAGGGATGGAGTATTTGGCAATTGGTGACCCCAACACACCATCATTATTGTATTGTTTGAAATTGTGATTATATGAATGTGTATATTTATTGTCGTAATGTTTCTCTGTCTCACATGAACTTACTGAGGGTCTATATATAGCGCTCACACCCCTATAGATCTTATTGTAGGTTTCCAGTATATCATTAAGGTGAGGCTTGAATTCTTTTCTCCTAAGCCAAGTATTGAGTTGAGTTAGATTGTTTAGTTTTATTGAAATGTTTATTCTAGATTGATTTTTTGATACGTAAAGATATATATATATATATATATATATATATATATATATATATATATATATATATATAGTTTCATATTGTAATTGTAATAGAGAGAAATTTCTTATAGTGATAAATGGTTTATAGAATATTGGTATTTTAAGTTGTTATTTTAAAGGCTTGTGTAGTCAGGCTTCGGTTTGATTGTACGACGGTCATTAACCCCAGATTTGGGCCGTGATAGTCCATATTGCGCATCTCCCCTGATATAATGGATGCCTCGGTATAAAATAGTTAAGCTGCCTGCAATAACAAGTCAATTACACGATGCAATGATCTCAAACAAACAAAATAAATAAACTGAACAAGCTGTGCTTGGAATCAAAGATCATACCTCCAGAGCTCGACTCATCCTTAGGGTGACCTTGTCAACTCATGGCATCTCCCTGTATCTTTTCCTATATGCAAGCATATACATAGACTTCACGATGTCCTTTGATAGCTGGAGGTTGGAGATGTTGACATTCTCTTCATATTCCTCCCTAGCGAAACCCAATATTGATAAATCTCAAGCTGCATCTTCCCTCTCCTCTTGGGCATCAGTCCACGGATGCTTCTGCCCTTTTGATGCAGATGCCCGTGTACCCCATGTGGGCTTGGGAGGGGGTACATGCACTGGCCCCTTAGAAGGTGCCTTCTTTGTTTGGGGTGGTGCCTTGGGGGTGGAGGCACATCGCTTGAGCTCGCCTCCTCGAAGCTTCATCGGGATTTCTTTTGTTTCTCCAACAGCGCCATCATTTTTTCCAGGATGCCTGTCATGCCTATAAGAGAAAAGAGCGATGTTACGATCCTTAAAAAAAATTGAAATTTATTACGTACATGAAATAGGTACCACACTCAGGGTTCAGTCGGTTCCCCTTGGTATCGAGCACCGTCCCGAAATACCAGTTCTCTACCATATTCTTGGTGTCTAGCACCCCCATCAATCACCATCTTTCTTAACCCCTTCACATACTTGATCCCCCGATCCCCAGCAGAGGCAGATCCTTGGCTCTTATTGATACGGTAGCCTAATTCCATTCTCGAGGCATTTCGGCAAGAGTGGGATTGGAGATCGCGAAAAATTAGTATTTCCATACCTTTTTGAGGGATAATGGTAGGCAGAACATCTTGCTTTTGCCTTCAGCCTATAGGTGGCTATGGTTGAACCTTTTATTAGGGACTAGCCTGTAAATTTGTTGCACCTCCCTTACGGTTAGCGCAAATCCTTTGCATGAGGCTAGCATCTATAGTCCATGCAAGATCCTCCATGAGTTGGGATGTACTTAAGCAATGTTCATCTTGTGGGACTGTAGAAAGGCGATGTCTAAGTCTGACATTGGAAACCTCAACCCAGCGACCAAATCCTCAACATAAACGATCCTGCCATCACCCCAAGAATTTGATAGGCACCTTCTTCAGGGTTTGGCAGGGAGAGGAGGAAATCCTCAGGGATGCCATACAATGCTCGGATCTCCTTTAAGTTGTCCAGATCCAACCAACTATAGATGTCCTCCACAAGGATTGACGGAGCAAGAGTTTTCTTATCTTTTAATGCTTATACCATAACTCCGCTAGGGCCCTCTGTATAACCCTTTGAGGATCTTGGGATCTCGATGGTATATAAGTCGCCCTCTTCTGGGATAGTGGGACCTCATCAGAGTCCTCAAGCTCGTCAACCAAGGCATAGGTTCTCCCAAAAGTCAATGCTCCTTTGGTTTGGCAAAGAGAGGCTTGCACATATTCTTTAGAGATGACAGGGGTGTGTCACTGGATAGTTTCTGGTCGGAGAACTGGGGGATGAACTTCTCAGAAAGATTTTGGGAATCACTCCTGTCACTCATGTCTACCTACAAATGATCCTAGGATCGGGAAAAGGAAGTAAGAACAAAAGTATGGAGGTAGGAAAAGATCTCTACCTAAGTAAAGGTGAAAAAATTGTTGGGTTGAACTTCGGATCGTTGAATCTAGCTGAAGAGCTTGGAGAGATCATCTCTAGCAAAAGGGAATGAGTGCAGAAAGATTTTTTTGTGTGAAATGAGTCCCCCTATTTATAAGCAAAACATCGAGAAGCTAAAGCAGCATGGATGCTTCCAGAAAGTGCCACGCGTCGAATAGTAGACAAGGAGTGGGAAAAAGCCCACCAAAAAAGTTCGCCCTAAGAAGTGAAATCGAAGGACGGGAAAAAGACTGCCAAAAATACATTACCTAGGAAGCAATGCTGTTTGCATTCCACCTTGTCGCCTGACGGTCAAACCCTAGCATCGGTTTTAGCTCTTCAAGATCAGCCAGTGACGAACCCTAAGTCTTTGACTAAGGGACTTGATGGGGGGACATGTGATGGCATGGCTTATAAAGGGTCAACCCCAAGTAACCTTGGTTGCCTAATGATCCTGTGAGGATCATCCTATGGCACGAGCCTATAAGCATCATTCTGGTTCGAGGGCCTGAAGAAAAGGTTCTAGACTGCGGATGGCACCTGATGAGAGGTGATTGTCTCTTCAAGGGCCTCGAGCATTGTCCTCAAAATTGACATCGTCCTCTATAATGGCAGATAAACTATTCAGCGCCGGTATGTGGCATTGGGAGTCGCCTTTGCCAGTCTGGTATTGGGCATCATCCTCAAAATTGACATCCTCCTCTATAATGGCAGATAGACTATTCAGCACCGGTATATGGTATTGGGCGTCACCTTTGCCAGTTTGGTTGGTGATGCCTTCGGATCGTCCTAAGGTCACCTAGCATAGGGATCAGCCCATGATCCTTACATCAACCCAGTAGCCGTTGCTCCTAGGAGGTGCTTTGGATTATTCGGAGTGTATTGCGCCATATTGAGAGATATGCTCTGAGGGTTGAGAGCATATCTCCACCTCCTCGATATTCCAGGGAAGTAACCGTTGAGGGTCCTCCTATAAATACCCCAATGATACCCCATGTGAAGGTTAATCACACTTATTCTTTCTCATTCTTATTTTATTTTGATTATTATCTATCTATCCTTTACCAACTTAAGCATCGGAGTGTTTGCCAATAGGCATCACCCTGCTTTCTCTCTATTTTCAACTAGTGGGTTCATCTTGGGAACATCGTCTTATGAGACTTGACTGCTAAGCATCCTACCAAAGTGAACCACAGCTCTTCTTGGGCTTTCCAATTTGGCTCTAAGACATCAATGGGTTTCTCTTATTTTACTGTAGCCCTTTACCTAATGTCTTTTTTTTTTTTTGCAGGCAAAATGGTACTATTATGTAATTCTTGCATTGGTAAATGTTGAGACCAATTTTCTGGGTGAGTATTTGGCCCTTAACATTACTTTCGAAATATAATTACTAATAAACTAGAATTCTTTAGTACAAGCAAAAAATGAGCCACAACAAAAGATGTTTTCTGTTTTAGGTAATTAATTTTATCTTCATTTGATTCAATGGTGAAGACTTATTAGTACACCTCTTTTACAAGTGTCATGCTGTTGGATTGTTGGTTAATCCCATCAGTTATGCTTCTCACCTAGGTTTTTCTACACATAAAGTATATATACAAAAAGATCACTGGAGTATTTATTTGTGTTCCCAGATTAGTCATGTTGGTTTTTTTTTTTTTTTTGATGTTCATACAAGCAATCGACATGGTAAATATATACTTTATTATTAAATTCAACATGACTTAATCCAGTCTCCTAAAAGGAAATGATAATATTAGAACATGTGTGGATTCAAGCATTTCAAAAGAAAAAAATTATAAAATATATACATTTAATTGTTAAATTAACGAAATGCTCAGATGCCTAATCTTAATAAGCTCATGCATTCTAACCCTAATAATATTTAGAAACTTGTTGTCAATAATCTTAACATTATTATGCCAAACCTAGTTGCACATGTACCTGCACTGGTAGAAAAATCTGGCAAGTCTTTCGGTGTTAATTTCAAAATATTGCAATAAAAGATGTTATTATATCTCACGAACTTGAATCTGTAGAAGTTCATCAAAGAAGTGTTCCCGGATGAACAAGTGCCCGAAAAAGATAGATTCCTTTGCAAGAATTATATCTTGAGCGGGTTGGATGATACTTTGTATAATGTCTACAGTAATATTACTACTTCCAAAGAACCGTGGGATGCATTTGAGAAGAAGTATAAGTCTGAAGATGCTACACTAAAGGAATTTGTGGCAACCAAATTTCTTGAATATAAAATGGTTGACTCCAAGGATGTTGTCACACAAGCCCAAAAACTCCAAGTGATAATTCATGATCTTCTTAATGAAGGCATGATAATTAATAAGACGTTTCTAGTAGCTGCTTTCATAGAAAAATTACCTTCTATAAGGAAGAACTTTAAAAATGATTTGAAACATAAGTGTAAAGAAATGAGGCTTGAAGACCTCATTGTCTAACTTAAAATTAAGGAAAATAATAAGTCTGCTGAAAAAAGAAACCTTAGAAATTCTGCCATTTTAGGAGCATATATCGTAGAATCTACTCCTAATGCCAAAAAGAGAAAGAAGAATTCTAGTCACAAAAACCACAATAGCAAGAAAAAGTTTAAAGGTAATTGCTATAACTTTGGCAAATGAAGACATTGATCCTTGAAATGCCATGCACAAAAAAATAATAATAAAAAATAGGGTCAAGCCAATATGGTCAAAATAGATGATATTGATATTGACAATTTGTGTGATATTCTTTCCAAGTGTAACTTGGTTAAAAGAATGGTGGATTGATTTTGGTGCTACTTGCCATGTTTGTGCAATCAGAGGGATGTTACTTCATATGCTTTATCTGAACATGAGGAGAAGCTGTTTGTGGGACAATTTTCAACTGCCAAAGTGGAGGGAGTTGGAAAGATTTGTTTAAATATGACATTAGGCAAATTTGTGATGCTAGATTATGTACTTTATGTGCTTGAAATTCATAAGAATTTGGTCTCGTTATCACTTCTGATCAAGAATTAAAATTGTATTTGTTTCTAATAAAGTTGTAATAAGTGAGAATAATATCTATGTCGGAAAGGATTATCTTAATGATGACTTTTCAAACTCAATGTAATGACAATTATTCACAATAATAAAGATGATTCTTCTACTTGCTTAAGTCAAATGATTTATGACATTCATAATCGAGACATGTAAATTGTAAATCTTTAAAGAAAATAATAAACATGAAATTATTGTGTAACACCCCAAATCCGATTTATGAATAAGCCAGACTTAGGTTCCACGAGTCTTTTAACTTTGTTAATTCATATGCTTAATATGAAATATTAAAAATCACCTCAAGTTTTTTTTTTTTACAACTACACATGTGCTCAAGTATATTAATGCTCTAATTAAAACACCAAGTATTACAATCATTTCGCTTAAGTACCTCTATTTACACTAAAAAACAATTACATATATAATTTTAGTTCTAATATAGCTAGTACATGCCAATCTATGATAAACATGAGTTTACACCAAAGTTTATCTTCTGAAAGCTGACCAAGAAATTGCTGACACTCAGAATCTTCTAGCTGCGGACCTGCGAGTTACAGAAATAACTCGCTGAGCAACTCCATGCTCAGTGGATACAATAAATATAATTTGTTTACTAAAAGCATTTTCAAATCAATTTATAAAACAGCAGCCTTTAACTACAGTTAACGAATTCATTTCATGTCTTTGAGAAAGTAATAAATATAAATGCATTGAACTACCATTAAATCAGAAATTCAATTATGCAATTCAAATTCTTATTTCATCGGTTTCAAGCCTTTTCTCTACTAGTTAAGTTGGATTCTAGGGATAAGTCAAAGGACTGTTCATTCCGACCGCATTCTTCTGATACGCCGAGTCGTTTCCATTTTCTGAGCCACAATCATAGTTATGCCCATATAGTTTTCATTTCATTTCATTTCATTATCACATTTCATTGTATCACCTCTACAGGGTTTTGCCAATATGTCGACATATAATTATCACTAGGTTCCACTAACCGGGTAGAGTTATAAACATATTCCATTTCCTTTGATCCATTATTTATCAATCGTTGTGTTCAACTCAGTTTCCATTTCACAACTCAATCATTTATTCAGTAGCATAGTTCCGTTTTTCATGCTTTCTCAAAAATATCAAATCATTATAATAATTATTTATCTGTTAGTCCCGTGGCAACTAAGAGGAGGGTGAATTAGTGGCCTTCTAAAATTTAAGCGGAAATTTGGTGGTTCGAATAGAAGGAATTTATAGTGGTTCGGCTATAATCTTGAGCCTACGTCCACTTCTCCAATCCTAGAAAGGAATTGGGTTTCACTAAACACTAATAGAAATACAATGAGGTTTAGGGTTTGTGCTCACCCCAAACTTACAATGAACAAGAATAAGAGTTTAGAGCTCACTCTCAAACTATAACAACTAAAACTAAATGTGGGTTTAATGCTAACCCAACTAACAAAAACACTCAAGAAATAAATGAAAGTAATTGAAAGAAGATTTT
>CATIWJ010169906.1:0-14026 GCA_949640765.1 Croton laevigatus | reverse complement strand
ACTCGTGTAAAGTAATCACAAATTAACTCTGATGCTTTCATGTTTAAGGATTCAAACTCACCCCTTAGTGTTTGGAGACGAACCTTTTTCACTTGTTCTGCTCCTTTGTAAGAGGTTTTCAGCTTTTCCCACGCTTCCTTTTAAGAGGTTGTTCCTGCTATCTTCTCAAATGCATCTTCATCTAATGATTGATAGATGAGAAACTTTGCTTTGTTCTCCTTTTTCTTCAGATCTTTCAAATTTTCCCTTTCAACAGTGGTTAGCATATCTTCATTCTCCGGGATAGTGAATCCCTTCTCCACGACTTCAAGTACATCATGTGCACCCAATAGAGCTTTTATTTTGATGCTCCAGTTATCAAACTTATTTCCTTTCAATTGTGGAACTTAAAAGGACATCACATTGTTTGCCATATCTTTTTACGAACTAGGCTCTGATACCACTTTGTTGGAGGAAAAAGGAGATAATTAACAAAATGTAAATGTATTTAACAATAATACAAATACATAAAACTCTCTCAAGAATTTTATTTGTGGAATTACAACAACCCACTTACACACAAATATTTTCTACACACACTCTCTTTTACTCTTTCTCTCTACACTCCTTTACAAAATTAGGATCCTTTATATAAGAAAAGGATACCCACAAATTAAGGAAAAGAATACCCAAAAAATAAGGAAAAGGAACCCCAAAACAAGGAAAAGCAAGACCCCAAAAATGAGGAAAAGTAATCCTCAAAATTAAGGAAAAGTAATCCCCAAAATTAAGGAAAAGCAAACTAAAAACAAGGAAAAGTAAATCCAAAGACAAGGAAACATGTCTTCCTTGGTCCACAAGTATAAAATATAAGAGATTCCCTAAAAAGAAATAAAAAACGAAATTCCACTTAATGAACACTTTCTTCCCATCATATTTCCGAAATTCCTCATGACCACTGGGCGTGGTCACGCCTAACAAAAAACAATCTTCTGCCCATTTTCTGGTCATCAGGCGTGGTCACGCCTAATAAAAATTAGTCTTCTGTCCATTTTCTGGTCACCTGGCATGGTCACGCCTGGTCACGTCTAAGATCAAGTTTAATTTTCAACACATAAAAATAACAAAATTGGATAGTAAAATAATTTTTAAACCTCCTCCTAGGTTGTTAAATAAGCCTAAAATAGCTGTTGAAGTCGTGGGTCAGCAGCCCAATCAATTTAAGCTCGCATCCAAAACCCTGTCAGTTAGTATTGCCCAAGACTAACTCTTGGCAGCATAAAAAATGTCCAAATAGCTTTTAGCTTTAACTCCAATGCTACAAATCTCGTTCAATTATGCTCCAAATGCTTCATTTTATCAAATCCAACAATCCCTAATCAAATTAAGAAAAGTAAATAAAGTCTCATATTTAAGCACAGCACACGTCAAATAAGCACAATATTAAGGATGTTGGATTTGCAAACTATCACATTTCACCTTATTTATCCCATGTTTGTCCTTAAACATGACTCAAAACTAAAAATCAAATCTGCATAAAAGACCATATACTTCACCTTAAAACTCAATCCAACACAAGTAAGTTCCCCAAATAACTCAACATCGCAATTGAAAACTCAATCATCAATATCATTCCATCATTATGAACTCAATTGAAAAATGTTAAACTAGGAATTCTTAAAATGCACATCATTTGAAGTTTGAATCAATAAGCATTTTTCTAAAACAAAGCATTTAAAACACTTTTTCATAGCTTCAATAAAATAAAACAATGAACGTCCATATCTCTTTCCAATTTCCACTCCACTAATGTAGGATAAGTCTCAATAAAGAATCAGAAGGTCTTTACTCAGGATTAGGTTAGGGTGAAGGTTACAAAAGAAGGATAATGTAATGATAAAGAAATAAAAGAAAATAAGTCTTTAACAAACAAACCCAATAGAGCAATGCATAACTGACTACCCTTGATACCCAAACGATGACAAATGCGACTCAAAATGAAAACATTAACACTAAAATGAAATGGACAACTTATTATTTTTTTTCCTTTTTTCTTTTTCTGATTTTTCTTCTTTTTTTTTTTCACTTTTTATGCTATTTTTATCATGAAAACCAAAGACAACCTTGAATTATTTACAACCAAACCCAAACCCAATACTAATTCAAACATACATTGGTCACAAGTATCATTTATTCTCAAAAACTAAAAACAAGGTAAGGACATTAAACAAAAACTTGCAATTGCGTCAAGTCTTAATAACAAACATATGCATATGCTCAACAACAATTAAAAAGATTATTTTCTCATTCAAGGGTGGTAGGCAAAGGGCTTTTTTGTTTATATGGTTATATTGTGAGTTATGAAAAGAATTTTAGAATACGTATTTAGCATACTTCATAGGTTAGAAGGAGTGAAAAGAACGGTAATGTATATGTGGGAAAAACATTAAGGGAATAATGAATCGGCCAAAAGAATGCCTAAATCACATCTAAAATCGAGACTCACCTAGGATTTTGCCTCATTGGAATGTAAATGAAAGTTCTAGCATCTATAGAAGTTATCCGAAATTTTTGTTTCGAAAATTGCCTAAAAAACACTTATCAAAAGAAACTAAATTTTGAAAAACAAATTTTTAGAATTTATAGTGTAAACAATTCCAGCTAATATTCATAAGTGCAGTGATGGTCAATCTCAAGTTAAGTTCTCGCTCACTAGTTTCATCATTCAAAGTTCTCACAATGGTCAAACAAGGTAACAAAGGTAAAGCTCTCCACTCTAGAGTTCTTAAGAGTTTCAAATCATGTTCAAAAACATAAATAACCTATAGAGTAATCTCAAATTCAGTTTAAAACATCACAAATTTCAAAAATTTTTACTCAAAATCTCATGGGATAAGTGCTAAAATAACTTTCAAAAACATTTTTCCTCTAAAATGATCACAACGGTCAACTTTACGCAAAAAAAAAAAAAGCCACAAGGCAACACTCTTAATTTTTAAAATAAAACACAATTTCAGCACATACGCCATAGTTGCCACCAAACCTATTTAAAACAATGGTAGCACCAGTACAACTGACAAAAAATTTTAGCACAATAAACACTTTCAATAACAAACACCTCCCCACACTTACTCCTCACATTGTCTCTAATATGATATCAATATAATCAAGCACAAGAGGGAGAGTCACAAGCGAAATTAAAGAGAGTGATAGATAAAAATACTGTTCTGTTTTTGCCGAAAAATTCACATAAATTCACCTCTTGTAGCTCTTTGATGCCACTTGACTCTGCTTCACATAGACTAGCTTGATTCTTTTCCCAATTGCAAACCAATACTATAGAATATCTTCATCAAACCAAATCAATATCTATTGCATAGCTAAAAATGGTGACAAAAGTGAACCTATTTCTAAATAGAAATAGAAAAAACTTGAACAAGTCACAATTTCACCACCATCAAAAATTTTATCAGTAATGCAATCCACATTATGCCGTAAATGTTTGTGATGAACTGAACCTAAAATTTGGCATGTAAAGTATGGAGAGCACACCACCAAGTAAGAATTGCTGAAATTGCAAAAAGAAAAATTCAAGACATAGATACTTTGTAGAGAGAATTAACACCTAACAATTCCATTAGCAATTCAATTAACTTCCATTACCAAAAACTCTCACAATCAAATTTAAGCAAGTATGCCAACAAACTCTATCAAGAATAATCTCAACAATCTAACTATATTCACTTATCATCACTAATCAGTTTAGTTGACCAATAAATCAATCTCATAAAGAGTAAAAAGATGCAATTTAAAGCTGATGGACTGCAAATACTAACCCGAAATTGGTGTCTTGGTTTCTTATGAGCAAAAGACAAACTTAGCGAGGAGATCCAATTTCCTTTGGGGCTGAATGGAGTGGAGCAACAGAGATGTAAACTGGAGAAGTAGAGGTAGGCGAAATAGGTCTTCTGTGATCGGTGGTGAAGAATGGAAACGCTGGTGGTGAAGGCATTTGGTAGTGCTGGGTGAAATGTTTGTGGAAGTACATCGCTTGAGAATTCAAAACTTGAGTTCTTGGACAGGGGTGGTGAAAGTAGGAACAAGTGCCCATATATTCGATCAGAGTTGGACGAAAATAGTGGCGCTAGGATTTTGAAACAGAAGTGAAAGTTCAAACAGGGGCGGTGGTACTGGTATGGTAAATCGAACAATAAAGGGAAAGTAGTTCGTGGTGTTAGGGTTGTAGAACTGAACGATGGAATCAAAATCAAGGCAAAGGCTTTTCTTTAATTCCTTTGACGAAGCTACTGGTGATGTTGGAACAGAGGTGGCATGGTGATGAGGGACGGATGTACGGTTAGGGTTTCAAAATTCTTGCTTTATGGGTGAGGCAGAAACAAAGTGACCCGATTAGTGGTTTGTGCTGAAATCAGAAGTGGAAAACGATGGTGGGGTGCTGGCTGGCGGTGGTTTGTGGCACCAGAGTTGACTTTGGTGCGACACAGGCTGGTGGAGTTTCGATCAATGGATGTCCTAGTGGTAGTGGCGTCTGGTGGGTAGTGAGGGAAGGAAGCAGATGAGTGGATAGAGAGCTGAAATGGTCTGTGTTGTTTACCCCTTCCTGTAAAAATAGAAAAGTGAAAATAAAATAAGGGTAAGTGAGTGAAATATATGGTAAAAATATTAGATATAATATAAGTGTAAATAAATTAAATTAGAACCTAAAGCCTTCACCAACATTTACACATGACCAAAACCATATTTGCCACTTAAAAAAGTTAGAATAACCATTGATGTCCTCCTTAAGCTCTAAAAATTTACATCATCAAGAATTAGACTAAGGGAGGAAGAAGACAATAATAATGCCACTCATTTCAAATTTAAAAAGAAAATTAAACTCATGCCTTCTATTATCCAAGACTTAACCAAAAAATGATATTTTAACCCAATTAGCCATTGAAGACCCCTTTAAACTCTAAAAATTTATGGAAATAAAAATCAAAACCAAGGAAGGAGATGACACTATTTATAACAGAAAAACTTAAAACAAAACAAGATAAAAATTAGGCTCGGGCAAGCCTAAACTGGGTTGCCTCCTAGCAAGCGTCCTTGTTTAACATCTTTGGCTAAACATTCCTAAAACTTCAACCGAATTCCATCAGGCTTCCAAACAAGACGTTCTTCGCTCATCTGAACGTATCCTTGTATTCGTTTAGCACTCGAATTAGCTCTTTTTCTTGATTATTGCCTAGCTCTTTGGAGACAATCAACGAAATCAGATCTCCATCTTATAAGAACACATACTTCAAGTGACCAAGCAACGATTTCAATCCCAACTTCTTCGCCTTCTTCTCAAGTTCCACGTCCTGTAACTTTCATCAAACAAAATCTTCTCTTTGAACTTGTTAATGCAACCCATTTCAAAATTTTTACAAGCAACCACATTAAGCTCATTTTTATCATTAAGTAAACAAGAATTTTGAATATTTGAATCAATGGCAGTAGTGCCATACACACTAGACTCAACACTTTCCTTATCCTCACTATACATGCTAAACTTAACAATCTCTCCATCAAGCTCCAAGCTCCATGGTAAGGATACCATAAAAAACATCAATCTTCGTCCTTACTGTTCTAAGAAATGGCCTTCTTAGAATAATTTCACAAGAATTTGAGGACTTAGTAGCCTTCATATCAACTACATAAAAATCAGCTAGAAAGATTAAACTATTGACTTATACCAAGACATCCTCTAACACCCATTTTGGGTAGATTACGAATTTATCCGCCAATTTTATACAAATATTAGTTTTATTTAAAGTACTAACATTTAAAAAAGAGAAAACAGACAATGGCATAACATTAATTGAAGCTCCTAAATTACACATTGCTTTTTTTAATCGCACATTGCCTATTCTACAAGAGATAGAAAACATACCTTAATCCTTGCATTTAGGGGGATGTTTTATTTGCAGCATTACGGAGACATTCTCCCCTACACTTACCTTTTTTAGCATCAACTTGTTTCTTTTTACTTGTGCAATATTCCTTTAAAAATTTTGCGTATAGAGGTATTTGCTTAATTAAGTCAAGTAAGGGAATATTTACATCAACCTTGTGGAAAACTTCAAAAATGTCCTGCTCCCCTTCCACCTTTCTTGTTTGCCTCAACCTTTCGGGGAAATGAGGTGATATGATGAACGGTTGGGGCTGTTGCTTCTCAACTTGCTTGGGGTGCTCATTTTGCTGAATTTCTACCTCTTCGTCAACTTTCTTTCTCGATTCACTGCTGCCTCTCCTAAGGGTTGTTATGTCTAGCTCCTTACCATTATGTAAAGTGATGGCACTTACATTTTCTCTAGGGTTGACAATGGTTTGAGAGGGAAGCTTACCTTACGACTCCAGATTTCTTAAGAAAGAGGCTAATTGACTGATTTGAGTCTCCATATTTTGCATGCTCTTCCTTGTTTTTTTTTACTGAAGTTCTAAGATGCTTTTCACCATTTGTTGCTGAAATTGCTGCTGAAGTGTAGCAAAGGATTTGACGACTTCCTTTAAAGATCCATTGGAACTGGAGGATTGTTATAGAGGTGGTCTAGCTTGTTGAAAATATTGTTACTTGTTTCCATAGCTGAAATTTGGATGATACTTCTACCCATCATTATAAATATCTCAGAAAGGATCATATGGTCTTGTCCAGGAAATCCTCCAACGACACTAACTTGCTCTTGGTGCACTTGATAACACACATCCGATGGGTGATCAGAGAATAACATAGTCCACACATGTTTGCATGCGCATTAAACCCTGCAGTAAAAGTTTTAAACATAGAGGTTAGTTGATCTATTCTATCCTTTACAGAAGAATTACTTACCTGGTAAACCTTTCTTAAAGGTTCTTCAATTTTTTCGAATTGTTTTGAGTTGGCAGCCGTGGTTGATATGATCTCTCTAGCTTGGGCAGGAGTTTTGTTAACAAGAGCTCCTCTACTCACAGCATCAACCATCTTTCTCTCCATATCTGACATTCCTTCATAGAAATATTGTTGTGGGCAGCCTGCACAGCCTCTTATATCTCTCCCAATAGTCTTAGAGACTTTCTTTGACTCTTTGCATGATCCCACATATCTCCCTATGAACAATAGCAACTCTAGAAGTGGGAAAATACTTGTCCAAAAATGCGTGAACTATGCCTTGCCAAGTTGTTATAGAACTAGGTGGTAGGTTGAGCAACCACTCTTTAACGGCATCTTTAAATGAAAATGGGAAGGCTTTCAACTTGACTTGTTATTCAAAAATCCCTGCGGCCTCATACTTGAACACTTCATGGATCTTTTTCAAGTGATTGTGTGGGTTCTTATTTTTCATTTCGTGGAAAGTAGGAAGTTGGTGTATCAGACCTGATTTTAACTCAAATGGTACCTCCAAGTCCGGGTATGTAATGCGAAATGGTTTTTTGTCTATAGGGGCTGCCTGCAGCTCCCTAACGGTGCAATTATCCGCCATCTCTTCCTTTTTAAACTCGAGAACAAATTCAGCAAGAGATTCAACCAAATTAGTAGCTTAGCTATCTGAATCAACCGTAGAAGTAAATTCTGCTCCTTTTCGTTCTCTGGCTTCTTTTCTCAATGCTCGGGCTATTTTCTCTATTTCTGGATAAAAAGCCAATTGTAAATTTTCAAACTTGGTCATTCAAAGAAACAAGTAACAATAAAGTAAACTAGTCCCTGGCAACGGCGATAAAATTTAATGGTTGTCAAAACCACCAAAAATAAATTAACCTGCTCTTCCTTACAAACACAAAATCTGCAGTATGAAGTTCATTTGACTGATCATTAACTCTAAGATAACTCTTTAATTAAATATTATAGACAAGTTATAGTAAAAAAGAACATCAATCAAATTCCTTATTTTTAGATTATTAATATACGATCTAATAATAGCCTCCTAATTAACAATCAACTCTAAGTACGATGAATAATTTAATTTGCCAATTGTATTAAAAACTAAAAAGACATTGCGCTAACCAACAAAGACTACGAGAATTCATTTAAATTAGATTATACATTCACTTAATATAACCTAAAAGCTTGGTCACAATCAAGATATACTAATCTCCACTTATATCAATTCGACTAAACAATTATGGATTTAGCCTAGTTGATTAGCTATATAAATTCCTATTAAATGAACAATGAGCTCTTTTCGGTCAAATAACAGAAAAATACTAAAGATATATTTTTCCAATAAGCCATAGGAATGACATAAATGTAATAGTAATCAAAGAGTAATTAAAGTACATTAAGCTCTCACAATTATAAAGAACTTCGAATTTGAATTAACCCTTGACTGAAGAGGGGAAGTTAGACCTGCATGGCCATGAAGACGTGGCTGTCCTTGTAAAAATCAAAACCTAAAACCGTAACTTAATGAGGGTGTTAACAAAATGCCCTTAAAAATTGTGTTTTTTTATTAGTAAAACTAGGGCCACATAAAAATAACAAAATTGGGCAGTAAAATAATGTTTAAACCTCCTTCCTGGGCTATTAATTAAGCCAAAAACAACTGTTGAAGTCGTCGGTCAATAGCCAATCAATTTAAGCCCACATTTGAAACCGTGTTCGTTAGTCTTGCCCAAGACTAACTCTTGGCAGCATAAAAAAAGGTCCAAATTGTTAAGGAGAAATAAGACTAGCGCACTTCTCTGTACTAGAATAGTGTACTTCTGTACTTTTCTATACTTTACTCTCTTGTAATTTGCCTATAAATAGTCTTCTATATACTCTCATTCAATTCAATAGAAAGAATTCTTTTCCCAAATATTAGATTTAACATAAATAGCCTTTAGCTTCAATTCCAATGCTCCAAATCTTGTTCAATTATGCTCAAAATACCTCCTTTTTATCAAATCTAACAATCTCTAATCAAATTAAGAAAAAGTAAATAAAGTCTCACATTTAAGCACGGTAAACATCAAATAAGCACAATATTAAGGACCAAAAGTATGTTGGATTTGCAAGCTATCAAGATTCTTAAGTTTATTCCTTTTCGAGATTAGAGTAGATTCATGTGCATCAGATCTTTGTTACAGAGCATTGCTTTATGATAATTGATGTACACTTTTTGCAATGTATCATCTTTCTCTGGTGATAATTGGTTGGCACAAGCGAACAACAGATATGAAACTAAATCTTATTGACACTTGCTAGGACTTGGCTTATAATCGATGACAATTGGAATTGTGTAGATATGAGTTCCTTTGTAATTCTATGTGGTTAGTGTCTTGGAAGTTCATGAGCCTATTAGCCATTTGATAAATAAAAAATCTGTCTTTAATTTTTTGTTCTCTCAATTCTGTCTCGATGATTCTGTCTCTCTTTCCCTGTTGTAAATGAACAAAGTAACTGCGCTTATGCAACTCCTAATGCTACTATAATATGAAGAAGCTCTATGATGCCTGATGATGAAATATTATCTTTTTGTTAGTCAAATATATATTCCTCTTGAGTTCTGCACTTAAAATCTATTATCCGTGTTGATTCATAAGCCGTATTTTTTGCTTGAGAATTGTAAATAATCGGTCAATCTTTTTTGAATTAGCAGTCTGCTTAAGGTTTTATGTGCTTTTCTTCCATGTTTCTGTTTTTTCTTATGATAGAATAGAATTCATTTGCTTATTTCTTTTTTCCCTCTGCGTGCTATTTTGATTACTGTCAGGAAGATGGTGAGTAAATACATGTATAAAAATTTCAATTGCAGTGTTCATCATCTGTTTTTCCTTTTCAGGGTTTCACGGTGGTATTCCCTGTTTTTTGTTCTCTATGTGCTACTGGGAGTGTACTTTGTCACCAGCTTGATCCTTGCCGTTGTGTATGACAGCTTCAAAAGTCAGGTATGGTGGAGTGTATGACAAAGAAGGCGTGCAACTAGTATTAATGTGGTCGTTCTTTTTTCCTTTAACATATATATCACAGACAATTCTTGTTGGTTTTATGTTATGTTTCCAAGAATAAAAAGAAAACATGCATGCTTGAGTCTTCATTTTGTTGTAGCTTGCGAAACAAGCATCTGAGGCAGACAGCACGAGGGAAAGAATGTTGGCAAAAGCATTCACTCTCCTTGATGAGAATGTAAGTATGATATATAATGTCACTTTGCATTTAGATCTCATCTTAGTTTGTTTTTCACTAACTTTCCTTCTAATTCAACATCTCTCCTAATGTACCTCATGGTAATTGGGCATATTTGTGCACGTGTCAACCCATCTGCTTATGTATATTCTCCAAAATTTCATATTTGTGCTTAAAGTTTGATTCTAATAATATGACTTTCCTACTTGGCAAACAAGAGCGATTTATTAGAATAAAATCTTTAAAAGCTCTTGTTTCAGGGAAGAATACTACCTGTAGTCTTGGTTGGTTAGCATGAAATCAACAAAAAAACAACTACAAGCCTTAGTCTCAAACATAGAATATACTGCCTCTTAATTTAACAGTAATGTGAATAGAGATATTGTCTGATTTCATTGTGAATGCATGTTCTAGACATATTATGTTCATAGGTCTTGTGCATTTCTTATAAATCAGTGACCTATTTTGTTATTTCATATCTTTTTGTTTGTGATATATTTTGCCAATATTAATGTGATTACGGTTCTTGGTGTTACAGACTGATGGATTTCTTACTAAGCACCAGTGCTTTCGTTTGTTTAAAGAATTGAAAAATTACAGGTATGTTACATTAGTTTTGTCAATAAAATTCTAGATCATGCCCAAAAATATGAACCTTGGTTATGCATAGTGGAACAAATATCCGTAAAATGTACAATAGAATAACTAATATCAATATAAGAGATGCTTCAGCCACTAGGCAGTTTATCTTATGAAATCTAAGCAGGATAGTGACATGATAAATACTAATTATTAGCAGTTAAGGAGTAAAATAGTATGAATGCACAATAGAATAATAAATAGCACCACACCAGAATATTCCCCTTGTAACTACTTTCTGTTAGAGTAGGTGTATAGTGTGTGTGAAGTATTGAGCAAATAACAGTCTCTGATTCTTCTCTCTTTCTCTGTTCTCTGTAATTTCTTTCTCTCTATTCTTCTACAGTCTTCTCAATTTCCATTCATAAACCCTAGAAAACATCTCTGTACTTTATCAGATAGGTGAACCATAAAGCAACCATATTTAACTTGAAATGCAAGATATATTAGCGAAGAAATTATGGGTATATGGTTTTCAGATATTTGGCAGGCTGGTTTCTTTATGAATTTGAGTTCTATTTGTTCACGGTTTTCTGCTTTATTTTTATTTAATTTGAAAGTTATGCGTAATAAATAAACCTTCAATTGTTGTATTAGGACTCTCCCAAAAATATCAAGGAAAGAATTTGATGACATATTCCATGAATTGGATGATAATTGTGATTGCCAGGTATATTTATGCTTTCTCTGTATGAATGAATTGCTTTCTTTTAAACTTCATTTTGACCATGTGCATGTATATGCACACATATATCAAAGGAAAAATTAAAAGCAGTAGGGGAGAATAATTAATTTTTATTAAACCTGTTGTTAATAATAGATGAGCTGTGGCGGCAGCTGTTAAAGTTATAAGATTGAGAAGTCCACTGAAAGCATCATATTTATATTTCTGAATCCATTGATTGTTTCTATTTCTTTTTAACTTACTGAAAGCATCATATTCATATGGGTGTCGCCGCAATTGTGGAGTGATTCCATTGGTGGAGTGGAACCTAGACCTTACATATTGATTTCCAACCTTTTAAGGTGCGGAGATCTGACAATCAATGGAGAATTTCATTCGTAGGATATTAGATTAGTACTCACTAACCCAGATATTCCCATATATACCTGCATTTACTTTATTTTTTCATCCATTCGAATGGTGTTATGTGCATTTACGTGCACAAACATGAATAGAATTTTTTTTATCCATTTTATTTTGTTGCAAGCACTGTTTATGTCATCACGCTGAAACTATGCCTATCCTTTCATCACCTTTAATGGGAAAGGGCAGTTGTTCATATGCACTCTGGTTGGTATTTTACCTTTTTAAGATATTAGCTGCTGTCATAATATGGTTGTAATTCTTTGTTGCTCATCATCCTCAATCTTTTATGGACTTCGTTTTTTGTTTCCCTTTTGTAGATTGACAGGGATGAATTTTCTGACCTTTGCAATAAAATTGCTCTGAGATTCCAAAAAGAGGATGTTGTAAGTTGTGCTGTTATGATTCTTCAGTTACCAAATTTCTATGATATCCTTAGAGCGTTGAAACTGTGTTGACACGTGGATTACGATTGCAGCCTTCTGTCTTTGAGACATGTCCCTTCATCTATCGTTCACGCTTCTCTGAAAATCTGAAAGCCTTCGTGAGGAGCCCCAAATTTGGCTATCTAGTATCCTTCCTTCTTGTTGTGAATCTGATTGCCGTTATTGTCGAAACAACGGTAAATTTATCAGAGAAAACATCTGATTTTTTTTTTCGTTGTCTTTCCTTGTTCATTATTGTGAATTAGATCTGCTAGAAAGTGGAAAGTTTTTCTTTATATTTGAATCTCTGAGAATGTCTGATTGGTGATCTGATGTTATATTTTTAGCTCTCTAAGTATAGTTGCATTTTACTCAAGAACTATATGGGACTTTATTAGGTCTGCTTCATATTACATGTTTCAATTGGTATGCCATCTATTATCAATATCCCTATTTGTTCCTTTCCACTACCACCTGCTGGCGCCTTCCTGTGAAATAGGGATAACAGGAACAACATATATTAGATCATATGCTTCTCTGTAAGATAATATCAAGTTAGCATATTCTGTTTTGACAAATATGAAGCGATGTAAAAGAATTCATTAATCATAAATCTGAAACAACAAAGATCATCTATTGCCTACTTTTGTGATATTTTTATCATCTATAACTTGTCTCAATTCGCCTAAACCGTATTCTTTATTGGTTTGCAGCTTGATATACAAAATAACTCTGGTCACAAAGTATGGCAAACAGTGGAGTTCGTCTTTGGTATCTCTCCTTCCCTTTCTATACATGTATTCGTGTTGACCACTATTAACTTTCCATGAACCATTATATATCGGTTTATTATAATGGTTTTTTCTTTTTATACAATACTCAGATTATGTTAACGAGTATCATGATTGCCTGTTGTTCATCAGGTTGGAGCTATGTTCTGGAAATGGCTCTAAAAATATACGCTTTTGGATTTGAGAACTATTGGAGGGTTGGTCAAAATCAGTTTGATTTTCTAATCACATGGGTGATAGGTAATTTCCTTGCGTAATTACAGTCACAAATTAACCTCCTTTTCCTTCAATGTGCATAATTTCCTTTTTTCTCTTGTTCAAGTCTTTTGTGACCATATGCCACTATCACTATTAGTTGAAAATTATGTTCTATGCAGTGAAACAGTTGATTGGAGTCCTTTGTTTATTGTTGGATGATTGAATTTGTGACTGCTTTGACAATTTAATAGAAACTTATTGCATGTATGTCTTGTATCTCTCTTTTGACTCTGGTAATCTAAGGTTGAATGGAGCAAATTAAACCAAAAAAATGAAGAGAAAAGACGGTGATAAAGAAAGAAATAAAGAAATAATATGTCTAAGCTATTTCCTCAAAAAAAAAATGTAGAAGCTATGCCGTAGGAGGAAATTTTTCATTAGGTAATCATAATAGTATATGCTATGGAGCTGTCATACTTTGACAATGGGTCATTGCTGCATTTTAGGATCAAAAGAAATATATGTTGGAAATAAACAACACAATATATGAATAATAACACTCAATTATATTTCAACAATTACAACACACAACTCAATACAAAATATCACTCAAAGAAAATATTTCTCACACACCCCAAATAATATTTATTCACTATTTTTCTAAACCCAATTTTAGGAGCCTCTCCTAAAACTTCACTCAAACCTCTCTCTCTCTCACAACTCTCTTTGTTGTGTTTTCTCTTCTTATTTTTTGCTATATCTTGCTATTTGGAAGAGC